>OX402533.1:17324956-17442146 GCA_948098885.1 Drepanosiphum platanoidis
TTTTAGTCGTGTCGGTAGAAAAAACTGTTTTAGGCGAACGATAATTTGAGGATATAGCTGATAAAGGTACTTTACACGGTGAAAAATTCTTCACAATTAATGTCCAAGCCGTTATTGAAATAGAATTGATTATTTATTTATTTATTATCTATTATTCTCTTGCGCGTTTCGATTCTAAATAATAAATCGTTTAATTTATTGGCACCGATGGTACTATAGCAGGTTTCACAACAACTGCGACTCGACGCTAGCGCGCCTCGTGGCGGTTTTGTCTCAAACCAGGGGTTCTCAATCTAGGATAGGAAATAAATAGCGTGCGTTTTTTCGAAACAAATGGTAAGAGCAGCTGGGTTATGGGTATGTTTATTTTATGTACCGCTAATTTATTTAAAAATGTCTTACCATTCAGTAGATATTCACTCTCAAGCTAAAAAAATAGATTATTACGCGCTAGCTTTAGAAACCCTGATGAAAAAACACCACGAGGCGCGCTAGCGTCGAGTCGCAGTTGTTGTGAAACCTGCTATAAATCCATTGTTTATTGCACTTTTGCACCTATATTCATATTGATATACATTTATGTGTGCATAAACTTAATGTTCAAGTAATAAATATCGATTGATATTGAAAGTGAAAAAAAAAACCATGTGATTTGTACGGAAACTAGGTATTATAGGGCCATCGCATATCTGTCTAGAATCGTGGGCTGGCTAATGGACATACTCCGAGTAAAAATTACTTGAAATTATAAAAAAAAGACATGAACATTTAAAAAATTTCCAGAAAAAAGAGTGAATGCTTAGTAAAAATTAGTTGTTTAGATTCGTATAGTATATAATAAAACATATTTTGGCAGGATATAATTGGCCAAAACTTTAAAAAAAAAAAGTCACCAAATCAATTAACCTTAAAATTTAAAAAAAATATCTTAAAACACAAAAATGGCAAATTATGTTATAATTAAAATAGAACAACATTTTAATAGAATAACATTTTAATTGTTAAATTAATTTGTTAATTGTTAAACAACTAATTATAATAGAATAACATTTTACTTTTTAATCAGACAGATCTTTATCAAGATTCCTCAAAAGTTGTTACTGTAACTACTGTGTATTTGTCTATAATAGAAAATTATACCATCAATATTTATGAGCGTTTTTTTTTTTGACATTTCGCCAACATAAGTTATTTGAAAAAAAAAGAAGATTTTCAATGAAATACGTGATTTGAGTTACACAGGTATTTTAGAAAAATATATTTTATTTAATAACATTTTATAACATACGGATACTCTGTCTATACAATTTAAGGACCCTAAAAGTTTTACATAAAACAATATCAAGCAAATACAAATTAAAAACACAAGGACATAAAATACTATATCAGTTCTACAATATTAAGTTAATTTATAATGACAATTTTTAAACAAAAGTTACTGAAATGTCATTGTGCAATGACAATATTATAATTCATTTTAGATTCTGAGTGAAACTATGAATATACTCTGAATTACAATTTTTACATCATTAGTTTTGACTTTTATTTTAGCAGAATATAATTATAAAATACTAAACTAATATTTTCCAGTACCCAGTTAGTTTTTTTAAAATGTAATTATGTTTAAAACGTTATTCTTAAATACTTATATTTAAATGCTCTTTCTTCTAATATATATAAAAATCATTATATTTTCAGATTTTAACTTTTTATTAAATTAATTATTGTGTTTCAGTATACCGACACAGTAAAAATGTATACAATTTATGAATTTTAGGTCATTGTTGATAACTATTAATTATGATAATGATTTATATTACAATTAAATGTAATAAATTATACATAAGATTACAATATGATCTAAAGACAATACTTTATAGTGTTTATACTTATTAATCATGACAAATAAGAATTTATGATATAGATATTTGTATTGATTTTTACTAAACCGACTAAATTAGACATTGTTATCTAGGCTTTTGACTCCAGATAATTTTTTTATGATTATTACTTTTTATTGATATAATCTTTATTATTTAATAAGCGTTCATTATGTAATTTAAGATATTATATTTATCAGTATTACATTGTGTTGTGCTTTAATGTGATAAGGACGAGAGTCATGAATCGTAAAAAATAATTTTCAAAACTAAGATAATTAACATTAAAATACAATTTTCCTAGCCATAATCACAAATCAATAATCAATTAACCACATATTATAAATGTATAGTATAATATTATGTGTACATTGTACATTTATAATAATACATGTAGAATTTTTTATAAATTGAAAATGAAATTCTATTATAGAAAATGTTTATCTTTTATATTTTCTAAACATACATTTTGCATAAAAGGAAACGTCTGATAATATGATTATTACTAAGAAGTAATATTATAAACCAAAACGTATATCAATATGACAAAACCTCATGCGGGCACGTAGACAAGACTTAAAAAGCCAACTCTTATGGCTCCCTTTAATACAGGCCTTCTCTAAAGAAAGTCACTGGCCCTGGAGCCTGAGCTGGCCATCTATTTTTTGTTTTTTAATAATATAAAATTATGGAATTTTAGTATACTGATGTTTATTTATTCTGTATCGAATATTGTTTTCAAATGTACCTATATTTGATAAACACAACTGACAGCAGTGTTTATAGTGGAAGACACTCTTGGCCACGGCCCGTCCCGAAATGTCATATGTATGGATATAATGTTTTATTATAAATATTAGAAACTTTTAAGTATAAATTGACATTTTTTAGGATTATAGAAGATAGTACTCTACAAAATAAGTACGATGTGTTTGGCCATTTTTTTTCCTCGACCATATATTTTGTTGTTTAATGTCTTCAACAAAATTCATTTACTATGTACGATTTTATTTCCATCACGTTTACATGAGTAGGTACTTAACGAAAGTCATTCACCGACGTCCTGTGTTATCGCCATAATGCAACGGAAGTGGAAGTATGATACTTTACCGTATTGTGTCGTTTAGTGTTCCTTTTATCGGAGACGACGGAATATTCTTTAGCACCAACCCAATGATTACATTTATTTGATACCTATGTTCATCATCTGAAAATTTTCGATAAAAAAATTTTTCTATTCATTCAATTTGATAAATGGAAATATGATATTAAACTCCTCACTAGTTGATCTTATTTCGATGTAAACATTTCAAAACAATACTCTTGTTTGTTGTTTCAAAACGTTTATAAATTCTAATATTGATAACATTTGTTAAAACACGAAATATGGCTCATTATATTGTAGTCCAAAGTACATGGCAATATAACATATTATTATTTATTTTAAATCACTAGGAGAAATGAAAAATATTTCAAAATTCCCTTATAAATTGCTTCAATTTAAATATTAGATAATACATAGCGGAGAAGTTACAGTCGACTATTACTAGCGTTTAAAAATCAAACATTGACGAGATTAGTTAATTAAACAAAAAACTATTTTTCTGTATATGCGATATTGGTTAATTTGTTGTGAAAACTTCATTTAACTTGATTATATTGAAAAACTACATTTAATTATTATATTAACGATCTATAGAAAATATGAATAGAAACAGCAATCTTTGGCTTAGAATCGTTTTTCGATAGCAACGACACATAAATTTGAAATCTCTAAAAAACAATAAAATCAACAATATTAATCACCCGCCGTCATCTGTATCGTACCCAACTCTATAGTGAGCATCTGGTTATTTTTGTTCCATTTAAAATAACACTACAATCGTATAATTGTTGCATATTCGAGCCGTTTACTCGCTCTACCTCTCGTATTCAATGTCAAAAACGGTCGCCCGCTGCGAACGAAAAGGACGGCAATAGGTGTTCTAAAAACGAACGGCTTTCGTTTTTGTGACAGTAAATAGAGCGATATACATAGGTTTAATCGGCGCGAAAGATAGGAGACATTCGCAGCGTGCGCGCGCGATAATATTATACATAATATTATGTGTGCAACAAAACACCGAGTCGTATAGGTAGGTAAAAAACTAACGAACGCGCCAGCGGGCGCGCGCGCGTACGTAAAAAACAGTAGATACACACGGTTTTCAAAAACGTTCGTATCTACCGCGCGTCGGTAAATATTATAATAAGATTCATAATACGAAAAAAAAAAATTCATGTTAGAAGGTTTTTAGATAGGTAAAATAAAAGTCATTCGGTCGTCGTATACGCGCGCGCGCGCGCGCGTGTGTGTGTACACACGGTCGTATATATTAATATTATTATTATTATTATTATGTACATAATCTCGGAAAAGTAATCTCGTTCTCCACTCCGCTCGCTCATCGTCGACTCCGGTTGCGGCGGCGGCGTTTCCCCACCCGAACCCTCCGTTCCTACAGGCGGCGGCGGCGGCGGCGGCGACGGCGACGACGAAATCGAAATTCACTCTCCTCTCTTCCGAACGTTTCTCCGCGGCGGCGGCGGCGGCGGCGACGGCTACGACGACGGCAAGGGCGGCGGGTGGCGGGCGGCGGCCGAATCCATCGCCGCCCGTCGACGAGCACCGTAGACCCGCCGCCGTCGTTCTCGATATTCTTACGCGCCGTCGACGACCCGACCGTAGTCGATCCCCGCCGTGCACACACTCGCACGCACACACAACACACACAAACGGCGCGCGCGCTGCTCCGAGCGGAGTACGCGCGCACGCACGCGTAAAAAAACCGTCTCTGTATACAGCTCGACCGGGCGCGCGCGGGTCGCCGCGGGACAGCGGTTCTCAACATTTCCCGACGGTCGGTCGCTGTCGGAAGGTAGATCCCGCGGGGGGTCGAGAGCGTCCGTCGATTTCCGCCGCGGAATAGACGCGCCGGAGAAAAACGAAAATCCGAGAGAGAGAGTGAAAAAACAACAACGCGCGCCAATGTTCTCGTGCGTCTCGGCGGCAGTTCGCGCGCGGGAACCTCCGGACGTTCCGCGGAACGCAGTTTGAGAACCGCTGCAGTGCACAGAACAAAGTATATAGACGACGGCGGGCGCACAGTATTTACGCATATATATATATATATACGTACCGACCATTATAATATATTACTATTATATTCGTCGAGCTAGGGGCTCCCCGCACCGCGGACACCGGGCCCGCGGCCCCCCTTTTCCGCGGCACCGGTGCACCGCGGCTATCGCGTCGCGCGCGCGACACAAGTCAACCTCCACGGCCGCCATGAAATAATAATAATTATAATAATAATAATAATAATAATTATTACTATTATTATTATTATTTATTTATTCGCCGCCGCCGCCGCCGCCGCCGTCGTCGCCACTGCTCCCACCGGCACACCGATTCACCCCTTCTACCGCGACCGTCGCACTCAATCTATACATAATAGCGTAGACTACGCGCGCACACACAGACAACACACACACTCGTTCTTTCTATCTCGCGCGCACGCACAAACGCTCGGTGCGCTCGCGCATATAATTATTATATTAAATACATTATTTACACGATAATAATATACGGGTTTTTTTTTTTTTTTTTTTCATATTCTCTACACTCCGTGTGTGTCCCGATAACGAAAAAATATTAATAGTTCAAATTGATATTTCACTCGGGACAATTATGTTGTTACGACGATAATATTCACGGTGACTAATTAAACTGGTGTTTTTCTATTTCATCGTATCTCGCTCACACACACACACACACAGCTCTAGTATACCGTGTATTTAATAACATAATATATATACAATACTATCATTATTGTTATTATTAAGCCTTGGTGAGTCGATTTCTTTTGCCCCGACGATTATTTAACTGTAAACGCTGCAATCGGTTTTCGGAGATAAAATTTTTCGGTACGTTTCCCCGCGCGCCCATGAGCACAGTAATTAACAACGCTGGATGCCGACGAAATGGACGGCGTTTAATAACACGACAACGACTCTCGACGTTGATGCTGAACATCAGGTAAAATGAATCATTTCTCAGTTGCATAATAAATAATCACAATAAATGCATTTGTAAACAACTTTTGGCCTGGGGTGGGAGTGACTATTAATCGTACCCAAACGTAGGTAATAAGTAAATAATACCATTAGTTTATTCGTACTGCGGCTATTACTTGATCGAATTAGTGGCAAGCGGCATTACAATCTTTTCTTGTTTACATCACGACACTGTGGTCGGTAGGTACTTGGCTATGTAATGGCTTTTTGAAATTTTAGTTTACACTTTGATCGCTTACTTTCATTGTCAAGTTAAATACTTTCATGAGATCACATTCAAATTGTGACAAATGGTCAAAAAATTAAAAAAAATTTATCCATATATTTTACAAGCTTTCTATCGTTAAAATTGGATGTAACGTAGAAGAAACATAATCGTTTAAAAGTAATACCTTTCTGATTGAATAGACTTTTAAATATTTTGTTATTCATTTAATTAAAAAATTACTGAATATGTGTTATGTTTTTAGTCTACATTTTTACTGTCTTATCAGGCTGCACACATTACATTTAATTTACTATTGAAAAACAAATAAAAACACAGGTATTAGGATTGTTATTTTTATAGTTGTAAATTATAAATATATTTTATGAGAAATTATTTATTTGAATTGAAATTATATTTCATTCAGTACTCGATTTAATATAACACAAGTCTAGCGTTAAAGTATTAGTGCTTGTAAATATTGGTAAATTTATTTATAAATTTGTCTGACCAGAGTATGAACAAAAATAGGGTCCACTTTGAGCTATATGACTTTTAAATCTAATTTTGAAAAAATAATCCATACAAATATTTATTTAATTAGCTACATAAAATAATAGGTACCTATTATATGAATAATATACGCATAATAATATAATATATGGCTAATGTATTTTATTATCTCATCATTAATTTTTTTATTACTAAAAGTTTTAATTCATTTAGTATTTGGAATTATCTATTTTGAGATTTGTTTGATATTACTAGGTCTAGTCTAATAAAATTATGATACCAATGTCTAGTTTCATCTATTTATAATGATGAGATATTGATTTTATATCATCTTATAAAAATAAAACACATTTAATTGCCACCGAAGAAAATATTCTTAAGTACCTACATTTTTTAATTAATTTATGGGATATTTTGAGGCACTTATCTAAAAATCATAAATAATTTAGATTCTGTGAGAGTAAAATAGACTGTAGTTTCCTAATGATAAATAATTATAATTAAGTACCAAAGATTGTTTAATAACATAGTTTTAGTTATCTCTTTACTTACTTTATTACTTTATTTACTCTACCTTCTTCATTGGAGTATCTACTTTTTAAATTAAATAGTTTTTGTATGTAGAAATTATTTGTGAGGTCCTTACTTACCGAGTTATACCTCTAACTCAGTGGTTCTCAACCGGTGTGCCGCGGGAAATGTTATTAAATATTGAAAACAGTGTTTTATTCGACAACAGTCGACTGAAGTAATTTTTATCTTTTCCAAGTAGATGGCTATGTTTACTACTTAAATGCCTTTTCAATTTACTAGGGACGATACCAGATACATGTATAGGCGCGTGGCGATAACTAATGCCTTCGGCAAAGTTGCCGAAGTTGTTGTGGTTGTCATGTGCGTGAGTGTGCCGTGAAAACTTGTGATGTATAATAGTGTGCTGTGAACTAAAAAAGGTTGAGAACCACTGCTCTAACTACTTGTTTACCTTTTGACTTGAAATCTGTTGTACTAATATTTTAGGTTCTAAAATGATATCAAATATACCTATTCCTATTTTATAAAATATTAAACGTACCTAAACCATTTTCATTATAAACAAATAATTATTTTTATTTTATGAATTCAACAGTTTTAATTTTTTAAATTATATATTTTATTTAATATGATCCCTCCTAAAACATAAAAAGAATTTAGTTTCCGAAGTCCATTTGAAAATAGAAATCATGTTTCAAAGTAATAGTAGGTATCTATATACTATAAAAGTACCTAATTAATTTTTCTTAAATTTATTATTATATAGATATATACTATAAAAGTACCTAATTAATTTTTCTTAAATTTATTATTATAAACACTCATTTATTACTTTGTTTATTACTTATTTTTAAAATTATTATTACATTAAATACATTTTTTTTATGTAATTTTATTTTTTATATTAAAATATTTAATAGTAAAAAAGGTATATGAAATTTAATTTGATAGGTATAAAATAAAATACTAATTTTTAATAAATAGTTATTTATTATTTCTTAAATAATTTATTCAAATGTATTATAGGTAACTTAAATATCAAAATTTAAATTAAAACTGTTGAATTTGTGTATTAAAATTGTAGTGATTACTATTATTATTTTTTTGTCAGAATTCTCTTTTAGAGTTGGTGCTACTAAATAATATGAAGTATGTCAGATAGAATTATGAGAAGTTTAACAGGCTATATTAAGGGTCAAATTAAATCTTTAATTTTTCTAGGACCCATTCAAAATTCCATAAACACATGCAATAATAATTTGTATAATTTTTATTTGCAATGGCTCAATTTTTTTTTCAATACCTGTATCTATAAACAATGATATTATCTCGGATATTACCCATTTTAATGAGTAAACTACATTTTTTTTTTAAAAAGAAACAACTTAAGTATTTTATTCAAATAGTTGTGTTTTTTTAGTTCAGACATACTTATTATTATTGTAAATTAAATGATATAGGTACTTTCCTAGTTGTTGGTATTATTAGTGTGCATTCTAATGTTTCATGTTGATTTAATGACATAAAGAATTTTAAAAAAATCAAAATATTTATAGTAAAAACATCTTGTGAAAATGAATTCCTCTTGTCACTAAAAGTACTGCTAAATTTTCTTATTTCTTAATTATTGGTATGTGTGAAATAATTATAGTATCTTTATGAAATAAAATATAGGTCTTTTGTCATTACTTCCTTAGTTTGTTTATAGTTTTTATCGTCTTTGTATATAAAAATTAATGTTTCTTTTTTTGTCCTTTATAATATTTCTCCTAAAAAACTTCTAGATTGATTTACATGCTGATTTTTTGCAAAATGATTAGGCTTGTATATTACTTTTTTTGTTCCAAAATCACAACTTAAATCAGGTATCATATTGTCAAATAGTTAATAATATTAACCTTATGAAATCAGTTCATAGTAGGACCCATTTTAGGAAAACATATTACATTTTAGCAACCCACCATATGATCAATGACTTTTTCTCATCAATAAAAAATTTACATCAATAATATTTTTATTAAAATACTTTTACAGTGGTAGTGTACTTGATTTAATTAATAATTACATTAAAAAAATTCGAGCTAAAAGTATAATTTATTTAGTTTAAAAAAAAGAAAGTTAGTGATTGTTTAAAAATATAAATGTCATTATTTTAATGTGTAGGGAGTAATTTTGATAAAATTATTTATTTATATATATACTTATAACAATGTATTTAAAAAGTTTTTGTAACCCACCAAAACTTCAATTATTGCGATACACTTTTTGGGGATTTCTGTACTAAAAAATGTAATTTGATAAAATATCTTTTTTTTTTGTTACAACGATTTATAAATTTATGTGTATTAATCAATAGTTATTGATAGTACTAATAATAATAATTACTATCAATGTTATTTTAAATATTATTTTATCAATAATCATCATTATTTGTTTTTTATTTGCAGTGGGATTTATCAGTGATAGCAAATCCATTGAAAACATAAATTCGATGAGCAAAGTAGATGATGCAATCAAAGTTGAAGGTGACGACAGAGATGTACAAGAGCAGCAGACATCTGCAGAAACTGTCGTTGCTAATGATTCTTCAGTTAAAGCTACTACAACAGTTTCTGTTCAGCAAATAGAACAAGAATCACTAGAACACCACAAAGAAAATGATGAAAAGGAAGGAGCTTCCTCTGAAGAGGACGATGCATTGGGCTCGGTACGTTTGTTGGGTGAGCCACTAGTAACACAGGGGCCATACACATTTTATGGTGCACTTGGATACAGCAAGCGTGATGACTTGACAAATAGAAAAAGGCGACGATGGAAAAAACAAGAGTCACAAGTTACAGAAAATGATGTTAAAAATACTGCTGCCACTGCTGAATCTTGTAATTCATCGCCGTCATGTTGTTGTGGCAGTGATAACGCAGAAAATGATTTGTGTTCTTGTAATAACTGCCCGGAGTGGTCTTCGGGTTCTTCATCATCATCCCGTTCTGAATGGTCTGTTGTACGTATGAACCATTTTTATTCTGTCCGCCCATGGTACAGCATAAGGAATAGTAGTAATAAAGATCGACAGCAACTTCGTCGACGGCGGCATCGAAAACATTCACCTAAATTACCAACATCGACATCGACTACAGTGGTTGAACGTGGGCAACATCACTATCAACAGTCTGTATGTATTGGTGAATTAGAGTTATTATGGCGTGATGACAGCATAGTAACAACAACTGCAGATCAACAGTCATCGCTGCTCAAGAAACGTTGTAGTAACAGAGTGGTTTCTTCATCATTCATGACGACATCAAATGGCGGTGGTGATAGAATCGATGCGATAACAAGCAACAGCAATAGTCAAAGTGGTGCTGTGGTCAGTTCAGAGGATGATGATGGTGTTGGAAATGATGATGATTCTCTATCATTACCTCGTCGTCGGACATTACCCAGGCGAACTCGTCAGCCTTCAGCTAAAAAACTTGCTGCTGCAGAATCTTATGCTGCTGTAACAGCGGCAGCGGCCTCTGAAAATCACCCTTTACAAAATTCACAATTCCACCGAAGTCGGTTATCAATGACACCATTGTCAGATCCTGCCTCTGTAGTTACCCCGTTATCGTCACCAAGTGCCCAGTACAAACATGGAAATATACTTTGTAGTGTTAGGCTATACGTGATGCCTGATCAGACTGCTGCTGGACGACTTGGTGGTGTACATGGTGAAGATGAAGTGCTAGAGATCAATACTTGGGGTGCTAATGGTGGCGTAGACAGATGGCCAAGTAATATATTTCTCAATGGTGTCGGTAGTGCAGGATCCATTTATAATGGTGGTAGTGGTGGTGTTGATGATTATGGTTATGGTAGCGGAAGTCATTCGTCTGGAACATTACCATCTGGCTGTTCGGGATTAGTACTTAGGGCTGAAGATTTTATCGAATGGGTTCGTGGAGGGTTGATGAATGATGATGATGAAATTGAAGAAACTGAATCTGATGAATCATTAGAATCTGAGTGTGGTGACGATGAGAAACTAATCAAAATTGAAACGCTTGATAAAGAAAATAAACAGAAACCAAACTTGCCAACACTAGAAACAGAAGTCAAAAGTGAAGTTAAAGAAATTAGACTTTCAGATGATGATGAAAAAAATAATATAAAATTAGAGTCAAATTTTCCTGTGGATTCGGCTAATGAAGATACAATAGTTGCAGATCTTGATAAGTTGAAAATGGAAAAAGAATCTAAGCCAGAGATGGTCATTAGTCCCGGCAAAGTTAAAAAAGAACAAATAGTTGTTCAGACTGATAACTGTGGTGAAGAAACGAAAAAGGAATTTGAAGATAATTGTTCTTCGAGGTCAGCTATTGATGAGGCAGTAGAGGCAGAATATATTCCTTTGGCAGCTGCTAAAATTCATAAAAAACACGGTGGAACATTCGTTCATCATCAGTACCACTGCCGTAAGCGCCATTCACTAGTTACTAAAAACGAAAAATTAATGGTAGAAAATAAAGGTATTATAGTGATTTTTGTCTAAATATTTACTCACTTATTTATTATAAATTTATTTGTTTTGTTTTTCACAGTTAATGAGAAGCATGATAACCAAATAAGTAGTTATTGTAAACAACATCATCGGAATTCTCAAAGGAGTGATAAGAAAATAAAATATAGTAGTAGTAATAAACAAAGATTGGTTGTGATGAGCTACTCGCGGTACTGTCGATATAGAGCACAGTTGCAAAAAAAGCGGGAAGAACAGTTCAATAGAAATATCTCAGTTGGCAAAGATGACATAGATAATATGATGGCAGCCATAAATAGAGGAAAAGATACTAAGAACATAACTCGTGTTCTCTTTTGTCGTGACACTTACGATTATCCGGCTGAACTTCTTCTGGAGCCTTTTAACGTGCAATCAGGCCATCAGCAAAACACTACTGTATTAGTCAATCACTTGGGTAAGTTCATAAATCATTGCCATCCACTTTCTCTTGTGATATCTATTTATTACTTTAATATTAATTAATTTATTAAAAATTAAATGAGTTAGACCCAATCACATAGATTTATAACATTCATAAAACATATTGAACAATTGGTATATCTATTGTAATTATTATTTGCGTATAATAAGAAAAATATATGCAATAGGATACATAAAGTATTATGTGGTGCTGGATTATAGAGGCATTATTTTTATGAGCTAAAAATAGTTGAACTATTAGTAGGATCTATTTCATTGATTCTTAAAATGTACACAGTTTTAAATAATAAATTAGTTGTTGGGGATTTTAAATAAAATAGGTTATAAGATTTGATGTGAATTGAAGATGGAATGTTAGTCAATATAACCATTTAATTTTATAATTAAAATATAAATCTAGTCTGATTCTACGTTGTTCTAGGAACTCAAGATTAAGACAAGTAAATAAAGGATTGTAAGATGAATGGGGAGTTTTAGGTATATCGCAAAAGAAAAAAAATATAAAAATTTATCATCCTGAACTTATTCAATGTAACTTTTATACAAATACTGTATAGTGACTAGATTGTAGAACAGTAATCTAGAATTGAATATACTAAGGTAATAAATTGAAATAATAGTATTTTTATCATTGATGTCAACACACTTAAACCTACTAACCTTTGAAACCTAGTAGTTTCAGAAATGTATATTTTATGAAGTGTATTAAATGTTAGTTTACAGTCAAAAACACACCAAGGTCCTTAATAAAATCAGTTTTTCTTGGTTAAGTTACATCAATAATGTTAAAATCAAACAGATTTTTTTAAATAAGATTAAAAAGAAAGTCATAACTTGACAAACCCTATTTCTGCACTATTTAAAAACGAAATTTCAATCAAATTGTAAACAATCTCACATAATTTGAACAGTTAATAAACTTGATAAAAGTCAAATTGTCAGCTTAATTTATATAAATTAATTATTTTGTTGCAGCACCCAAACTCAAAGGCTGGCCCGCTTATCCTTCATCGTGGATGTCTTTTCGATGGAACCGTGTACGTCGCCGGCTGCGTCACTTAGAACATGGAGGTGAAGACAATGAAGAACGGCGCAGACGTCGTCGACGACGTAAGCTTAAGGAGACATGTCGTCAGCGACAAAATGGAACCAGTGGAGCGACTGTTGCAATAAACTATTCATCGTCGACTGAAGACGATTATTCAGACGACTCAGACTCTGATGACACCTCATCAGCTTCAAATGACGCTGCCACAAATTCTACGACAACCACTTCTACGTCAGATTCTGATGGAGCACCGCCACAACTGTCAGTATTACCCAAAACTGTTGGTAAAAATCACTCTTCTGTTTCCTCCAAAGTGAATGGTAGTGGTGTTCATCACAATAACAAAAAGATGTTCTCCATACCATCTTCTAGTAGCATGATTGTTATTAATGGTGCTACTTCTTCTGTAACTACGGTAGCTAACAATAAACGCATTGCGACAGCTACAGGACAACCTGGTCCGCAGCAACTGACTAAACGTCGTCGTGTAATATATACAACGGAAAGTCAACCACAAAAACAGAATCCCCAACCTAAACAGCAGTCCAATCACCGATCTAAACAGTCTGATCTATTTAATCAATTTAACCAGTCACCACGTCATCAGAACATGCTTGTCCAACAGCAGCAGCAACGAATACATTCGCTCAATAGACGACTACCTCCACCTATTTCTTCACTGCACTCATCAACAACAACTCGAGTGATACACCACCACTTGCCGCCTTCGGTTACTATTATGCCGGTCATAGTGCCAACTAGTAATACTGCTTCACATCAACAACAGCGTTTAAATAATCGATTGCAAACTAGACAAAAACATACTAGCACACAACGACAAAATAATAACAGTGATAGACAACAAATGACACTTCCACCAGTCATAATCGAATACGATGATGATGACAACCATGAGTATGCTTCTGATGATAACAAACGATACAAAAAATCTGTTTCTACAGCAATGGCGGCCTGCCATAGGCGTGTAGAACAACAAGGTTTTGAAGAAGAGCAAAGACAGCAGCGTGAAGAAGAGGAAAGACAGCGCCGATGGCTTGTTGATGCTCTACGACTAGGTGGATTGGAAGTGACAGCAGTACCTCCAAGTGATAACACTAACAGTGGTAATGATGGTGCTAAAGATGTTAGTGATTCGAGATCAGAAACTTCTCAACAACAAAGTCGTCGACAATGGCGACAGCGTGGTGTTTCATTTGAATCATTGTTGACCACCGACAACGAATGTTATAATGGCAATGTTGACCGTGGCGATGTTGATTCAAATCAAGAATCAGACTCTGATTCTGTAATGATGACAGTTACACCTGATGTTATTTGTATATTGAACAAGTCTCAACAACAAGAACCGGCGCAAACATTAAATCAACAAGAAGCATTACAAAGAGTTGGTTCTACTTCGATTCATCAACAGCAAGAACAGAGTTCAGTAAATGTAAATAATGAAATCAGTAGTAGTGAAAGTGAACAAAATCCTGTTACTTCAACAGCCGCTGCAGTTGCATTACATGACAAAATAAACCGCGCCATTGATTCGCTAAAACAACAACAACAACAGTCAAACACCAATTTAGAAATTACTCTTGTGCCTGTTACTGCGCCATCCACTACTGATTCCACAAAGCTTCTGTCTCCAAAGCAACAGAAACGCAGTTCATCAGCAACAGCACATAATTTTAGTGGAAAAGCTTCGGCTCAGTCCTCGACGTATTCTTCATCTTCAATGACAGTCAGACAACAGTTGCAACGACGTAATGCTACAGCTTCGGTATCTATTATGGATAGTTCTCGACCACGTGGAGTATCTATAACAACCACGACATCTTCTTCGCAACAAAAACAAATGCCTGAATTAGCTGCAGCTCAGACTCAACAAAAATCAAATGATAAGCGCAAGTCGCAACATAATAAAAAAGACTAAAACAATTGGTCAATATTTTTTTGACAATTGACCTCAGTTCCGCCATTGATTGCCGTATTGATAAATAAAACCATAGTATTTTCCTTTTATGTACAAAATGTTATAGATGTGAATATATGATATTTGTTTAAATTTCCATAGTAATAATTATTATATATTATAATTTTTAAAATAGCATACGTATTAGAATTTAGTGTACCTAAGGTATCGGACTTATATATAGATGTGTATTGTATCTGATTTTATGCGTGTGTTTGTGTACGTTTTTACAACGACTATGTTTATTTTTTTCAACATATATATTATTAACAGAGATATTATATACTTGTAAATTATTGTATAATTTAATGATATAAAATAATAAAGTTAAAAAGAAATTATCAAATCACCTGTTGATTATTCATGCTAGGGTAAATAAAATAAATATAATATACATGGCTAACTGTAACTTAAAAAAGGATATCGTTGTTGCCGCTAGAAGAAAGTGAGAATAGTCAAAAATACAACTTTTGTTTCATGACTCATAGCCACTTGAGACACTTACCAATTATTAATAATTGTCAACGTGTCTCAGATACATTTTAGAAATAGAAATGCGGCCAAAGCTTGAAAAATAATTTCTTTGAAGAATATGTGGCCGACAACGAATCAAATTATGTTAATTTATTTAAATAGATTAAATTAAATTAAATTAGTTAAAATATTAGAGTTACATCAATTGATAACTTTTTATATTGTTATCTGATTTATTTTCCAATAACAAACTAAAAAAGGTTTATGTACTCGACTCGGCGAACGATACCGTGGTATACGGGCGACCTTTACCTCGAACGACCACGATTGTCTTCAACGACCGCGTCTGGAACAGACAGCGTCGCATTTTCTCTGCGTCGCGGCAGTATCGCTTTGCCGTTGCCGTTGTCTATGTCGTCGTCGTCGTTTTCCGATTTTCTCATCGACCCGCGGTGGTTTGAATTCAATCGCGAGTGCGGTGTTTTCGATCCGTCAATAATTGTGCGATAATGAGTACCGACTCACGAATGGTCGTGTGCGACAACGCGATGGAAAGAAAAACGTTCGCGGTTTCAGTGCACGCAGACAAAATTGTGAGCAGTGAATTCAATCGCGAGTGCGAGTGTTTTCGATCCGTCAATAATTGTGCGATAATGAGTACCGACTCACGAATGGTCGTGTGCGACAACGCGATGGAAAGAAAAACGTTCGCGGTTTCAGTGCACGCAGACAAAATTGTGGGCAGTGAAAATTCGAGCGGAGAAAACAAAATGGCCGACATCACCACCGTTTAGTGCCCGTTTGTAATTTTGTACCTTACGTGGTACCTTAGTACCACGATACCGTGGTACACGGGCGACCTTTACCTCGAACGACCACGATTGTCTTCAACGACCGCGTCTGGAACAGACAGCGTCGCATTTTCTCTGCGTCGCGGCAGTATCGCTTTGCCGTTGCCGTTGTCTAGTCCGTCGTCGTCGTTTTCCGATTTTCTCATCGACCCGCGGTGGTTTGAATTCAATCGCGAGTGCGAGTGTTTTCGATCCGTCAATAATTGTGCGATAATGAGTACCGACCGGGTCGTGTGCGACAACGCGATGGAAAGAAAAACGTTCGCGGTTTCAGTGCACGCAGACGGCAGTGAAAATTCGAGCGGAGAAAACAAAATGGCCGACATCACCACCGGTTAGTGCCCGTTTGTAATTTTGTACCTTACGTGTCGTCCGGCGCGCTATTGGCGTGACATTTTTTTTTTTTTTTTCGACATTTTAGCAAAAATCGCACAGACTACGCCGTCGCGTATCGTGTAATAAAATGTATACATGATACGTTATTATGGTTTTCGGTTTGAAGGGAGTCGTCTGGGGTTTTCCGTGTAAAAGCACAGGCCGCCCAAGCGGTACTGCACTGTCCGTATAACACCTCGACACGGGATAATTACTATATAACGAATACCTACTTATTGGTCGCTATTATTATTCTCGGAATTATACCTTTCCTCATGGAAAATCGATAGTGATGATTAAATGATTATTATAATTAAATATTAAACTATATGCGTATTAACGCATTATTATTATTATTATATACATTTATTATAAGACAGTTACTAAGAAACTTTTAAAATACCAAAATGAAAATTATATCCACTATTTTGTATTCTATTTCTCCGTTCTCATAAACATTAATGATGCATAGATATATTTTAATATGCACTCATAGCAAACTGTTGCGCAAAAAGTGTTTTCACGGGTCAGCTAGTTATTTATTTTAAATAAATATAATATATAGTATTATATTATTTTATAATTATCAATAATAATTATTATTATCTATTATACCTATATTATAATCACAACGTTTTACAAAATATTAGTGGGACTGGAATTTAAAATATTTATCAGAGTAAAATAAAATATTAACAACCCTCTTGTTTCCTTTTTAACAATGTTTAGTATTTAGGACATTAAAATTGACATAAATAGGTAATTACCAGTGCTTGGTAAATGTGTGTAAAAAATTTTATTACACATATATAATGCATAATTTATAATAAAATGTATAAATTGTTATAGTTATCATTTTTTTCTTAAAAGTACTTAACTAAAGTATTATCATTAATTATAGAATAGATTCTATTATAAAACATTCATACAACATTTTTTATGTTTATTTAGGGTAGGTTTATAAAATTGTTTTTATTGTGACTAGGATTACTAGTACTTATATCAAACTTATTAATAATAAATATCCCTTATTCCTAACAAGGTACGTCGATAATTACCATAATGAGCATAATTATCAATGATATTATGTGAGAGCTATTCATTATTTTATACAGAAAAAAAACTTAATATACGGTAATGCCCTGCTACTTTTGAAATAAAAAAAGTAACGCGAATCTAAAAAATTTGTTTTTATTGAGTGTAACGCGACCAACGTGATTTAATTAGGCACCTACTTTAAAATTCAATTTACCCGACACCGAACTGTTTGGCAGATACGTATTTATAGGCGAGCGTGTCAAACATTTCTCTTGTACGCAATTTATGATGTTTGGTAACCGTTGAAAGTCTGGTAACCGACATAAAAAACCGACTACCTACCGCGATCTGACGTAACGTAGGGTATATCTCCGATGTACGAATCGTCCGGCAATAGCATCGTCACGGTGGATTTTTATCAATAGATAAACAACAATCCACCTCGATCGCTCGTCATTGTCTATTGTCAGGTGCATTGGATTTCCGTCATGGACTTCAGGGCCTTGTTGACGGCGTTTAGCATATGCACCGCTCGGTTCCTGTCCTCGACGACGTTTCCGTCCTCGGCGATCGCCTGGTCGATGGTCCGGTTCACCACGTACGGCGTGAACAACCTGTCGTGCATGTAATGGTCGATATTGTTGAGAACATGGTTCACCATTTTGTGTACGATCCGTTTGGGCACGAAGTCCTGCACGTTCCTCCGGACGAACACGAAGTAACAGCTGGTCAGGTTTCGATGTAGCTGGACCTGTTTTAGGGTCACCGGATTCGAAACCGAGATAAGTAGGCGAATAAAAATATGTGTAAATCAAAAGAGTAGATAGACGCCTTGTAGAATATTATTCGTACGAAATTAAAGTGTTTTTTTTTTTTTCCAATCAATCGACTTTTCCACAAGAGTTATACGAAATTCGATGTAATTTTAACGATATTTTTCAAATCGGTAGATAAAGTGTCCGGTAAAATCCGGACAACGTCCTAACCTGTTTGGACGTCTCCAGCGTCTCGAGGTCGCTTAGGCCGGACAGTATCTGCTTGAACAGCTGTCGCATTTTTTCCTCCTCGGCCCGGACGAATTCTTCGTTCGTCATGCCCCTGCGGTTCGTGACCGGCGGCGTTGGGACTAGCACGTTTTGAATCACGTCCGACGACTTGATCAGCTCCGATATGAACTCCGCGTTCGTCGTGTTCAAACACGCCTGGTACGTTTCCACGTACGATCTGACGAATGCCTTGATGCTCATCGACGCGCCTTCCAACATCTCGTTTAGTACGTTTCTCATCTGTAATTCCATGGTCGGCGCGAGTTTATTAAATTGTTTTAATTTTCAAATTTAAAGTTTATGTAGGTATAGGAAATTTTTTTTTTTTTATCGCGTTGTTTATAGTTTTCCCTTCCATACACGCGACAGCGACTATGACTATGTGTAGAGAGCTGCCCGGACCGTTTAAGTATTGACATACGATTTTTGTTGAATTTATTTCATTATTAATACTTATTGTAGAGTGTGGATAGGTTTGTATGATAATTAAACGAACTTGTAACTTTTTTTATGATAACGGAAAACAATTTTAATACTATTTCAAATATATACAAATCCGTTCTAAATACAAAATTGTATTAATATTATTTTGTTCAACATGTTAAAATTAAAATTGTAAAATACCTAAAAGTTATAAATTTATAAAGTATTTAATGTACCGACCAGATTTGTAATATGTAACTTACATCTATGTTCAATTTTGGATATCGTTTGAGTGTCTCCAAATAGCTTTGATCGATAGAATCGAACATTTTTAACATTTCATCGCTTACTAGATCAACACACGCCACGGCCGGTTCAATTAGGTTTTCTAATTGTCTTCCAACCATGTTTCCCAACGCTTTTTCGTTAACGAATGAGCTTTTGCTGGTACCAGCAGAGTTTAACAAAATGTGGCCAATTTTTTCATCGGTTAAGTCGAGAAGTGGATCGATTTGAGCTAGTTTGTCTACGAACTCGTGATTTATAATCTGGGTGATTTTTGCACCACCCATAATTATGTTTTCGGGTATATATTTTCGATTTCCATTGATTGTGTCGCAATATGATTTGCAGACCTCCTTAAATAAACTTAATATAAAAGACACTTTTTGGTCCGGTGTCTGTAACGTTTTCAATTCGTTTTCCAATCGTAATTTGTTGTTGTGCAACTCGTTGCGCAGTAATGGATATTTTTTTTTGATATGCATAAGCAATATATTCTGTAAAGTATTGGCTAACATTTGATTGCCGTGCTTTTTATGAATTTCCGGGTAGTTGGTTCTTAGAAATTCTTTTTCGGATTTCAATGTCTCCTTCATGGTTTTGTGGTCGTTGATATCTTTTTGGCTTCGGTTGACCACTCCGATTATGCCGAGTTTAACGGGAATTTTGTGTCCGCAAAGCAGTTCCGCCGTGTCTTGAAGCGTGCCTTTATCAATTAGATCCAGCTTGGTCACTACTGCCACGGTTCTAGTCCCTTCTGGATCGAAATTTCTCGCGATTTTCAGACTTTCGCTAGTCGACGGATCCGTGTTGGCGGTGACTACCGACAATATAATAGAATTCGGCTGTTCGACGTATTTGGACACCAGATTCTGAATCTGTTCGTCAATGTCGTCGGGTTGATCGCCCACAGGTAGCTTAGTAATTCCGGGCAAGTCCACGAAAGTAAGATCGTACAGTTGCGTGTACACTTTTAATACGATAGGCTCGTGCGTGATGCCCTTGTTGTTGCCGGCGAGAAAATTGGTTCTGTTTTCGATTTCGTCGCGCACCTCATCGAAATTGTGAAACACATATTGGGGCTTGTGCAAAAAACACGCCCATTCTTTGATCTTGTCATTTTTCGACATTTCTAACATTGCGTTCCGGTCGTCTTTACTGTACCGTATAATCTGGAGGATTAAAGGGGCACGAGTCACGATTCCATTGCCACGGGGTAAAAAAGCTTTGCCCACTAAACTCTCGAGGACCGAGCTCTTTCCGGAACTCTGCGATCCGACGACGACAATTTGCGGCAAATCAATTTTATGCTCGCCGATTACAGCGAACACGTCTTGTAACTTGTTTACTGTGTGGATTAATGATTCCATTGTTTTATTAGAAATTTGTATAAGAAATTTTTTTTACTATTAGTATGTTTGTGTTTTTACGAATTTATGTGTGAAAAGTTGAGATAAGTTTGATAGTTTTAATTGTCGTTGATAAAAATCCATGGTTACTTAGAGATAAATAGAAATAGAATAAAACATTACCTATAAATTCATTTTTTTGTATTATCTAGTGATGATAAAATAATGTTCAAAAGATTTTGAATATTTTTGCGCTATTTAGCTGTTAAACATTTTCGAGTTTTCTTAGTTTTTATTCGTAAAATGCTGATAATTGATAAATAATATAATTATTAATTACTAATATGACTTTTTTCTTAGTGTTGTAGTAAATCAGGTAAAGCATATTCATTTTTAAAAATTGAATTGATTATATAAATTCTTCTCGAGTATTGATTTTTATAATGTAGATAATTAAATAAATAGGTATCACTCAAATATATTTTTTAAATTATTTGAAATACTTACTCGTATTATATACGTACTTAATAAATATTTTTTGATAAGCATGTAAAATTTTTTTTTATTTCCCACAAATATTATTAGCATGATTCACACTATGTATAATCAGTGTCAAGTTACATATTAAGTAAACATTGTGTAGGTAGTGTTGGTACCTATAAGTTACCTCATGAAAGATAGAATTTTAAATACTTAAAAGATAAAAACCTACACAAAAATGAATTTAAATACTTATCAAAACATTCACAGCAGAAAGTAATTAATATACATAGTGTTTAAAACCAAAAAAGTTTTTAAACATAAACTTTATATTTTACAACAGTTTACGACTACTGCTTGACAATTAGCGTGCTTAAAATTCTTTTAAAAAATACCTAGGTTGATATTTGCATTGATAAAAATACTATATAAAAACTAAAAACTTTCTTAAATACTATGGCCATAATACTAATCTATTAGTTTTAAAGTAAAATTATACTGCATTTACCATTTTTAATTTAATCCTTAAATATACCGAATGCTGGTTATTATTTTTTTATAGTAGTTGCCTATTACTAATTAATGTTTATAGTACTTATCTTAATAATATAGATTCTATTGATTAAATAAAATAAATATTGATAGGTATTAAATGTTAATTATTGAATGATAAAAGATATAAGTATATGTGCTATAAATTTATTATTGAAATAATTTAAACTGTTTTACATTTCAACTTACAGTATCAATTTAAATTTATTATATTTTAATTTTAAATAATTTTAAAAATAATAATTTTAATGAGCTTGTAACTTGTTAGTAATCAGCACAAGAATACATTAGTATTTTTTTACAAACCTCTTTTTTTGTTTGTAATTATTACTATTCGAAGAATTAAATTTTACTATTAAGGGTTAAGGCTATCACAAAAAAAAAGTCAACAACTACTAATTATTTTCAAAAGGTATTAAACAAGTAAGTTTTACTTTTTAAAAATATTTGCACTTATATTTAACACAATGTTAAATTATTAACATTACTATGTATTAGGTACTAACAAAATTATTTGATATAAAATTAGCTTCAAATTTTAATAAATAATTTATATTGTGTACTTTTTATTTTATAACAATCAAATAATCTTATTTCAACAACTAAAAGTGTTTAAACAAAAAACTTTAGATAAAGAAAGATGTCCTTAAAGATATCATCTTTACATTTTATAATTAAATATTATGATATTTTTAACATAATTTTTGATTCAACGTTTAATTCATAAAGTAAAAAAGGAAGGATTTCTTGAAGTAGTTTTACTATACACATATATTTGAGTAGGTGTTAAGAAACGTTTGCATTTTCAATTCATTCCATTCCATGATTTCCTAAATTATTGGCGATTCTGATTCCAATCCTATCACTGCGGTTACTATGCAACCAGCATATTAACATATATCATTTAAATCAAAGACATTTATTTTAATATATTAAAAATTGCTATTGCATTTATTAATTATAATTAACTAACTAATGAATAATTAATAATTAATTATTTCATAAATTGTATTAAATTATTATTCACCGTCAAAGAAAAAAATAATATGATTTAGAAGTTATTGATTTTCCTCATGTTGGGCTTGTTTATTTGGACTTCAGTGCATACTATGGAAAACTATATAATTTTTGATACTCCTCATTTGATCAAAAGTATGAGAAATAGACTATATGACACATAACTTCTTGGGGAAATTAAATAAATTACAAAGAATTATATTATATTTTTTAATACATTTTGAACGGGTATAGATTTATCTAAATAAACTGTATATCAGTTGGAGGCATTACAAAATAGTCAATTATTATGTTAACTACAAATTCTGGCTCTTTAATGCTGCATTGAAAAAACTAATGATTATTATACTATTTGTCCAAAGAGTTTGGTTTATTAAGTTACAATAATATTTCAAATACAATTTTAACAATGTGATTGATTGATGAGAATGTACGATCTTACATGCAACAGAGGTCTTAGAGCGATAAACTCATAATAGCGTGAAATGTTTTTTATGTGTTAAAATATTTGAAAATATGGCACAGCTTGTAACACTATCGTATTATTAATTTTCAAAATAAAAGACATCAATGAAACACCACTAAAAAATTTTTGACGTTCAACTAGAGTAAAGAAACATAAATAACATAATATTATTCTGCTTTGAATATATTAACACTGATAATTGATTTAGAAAAAGTATAATTACTGAAATTTCAAGTATTTTAACAAATGTAATTAATTAATTTAAGTTACTGAATATTAAATATGTTGATATTTATAGAAAATTGTACGTAAATTTGCGTAACATAATGGATTTATTTAAAGTTTAAGTAATTACCTGTATTATTGTAACTTAACAAAATCAAACAAACGGTCGTACACTATCAAATATTAACCAATGTCATATTTATAAAAAGTAGGTAATTGTTAAGAGAATAGTTATTGAACAATTCGTTTTGATATAGGTATTTTTATTTATAAGTTATTGATACCTACTTGAATTGAAATAGAAATTATAACTGTGAAATTAAACAATGTTGTCGTATACCGACTTTTCAGTGGTATACCTCTACCTGCACTTGAAAACTTAAAGACCATAAATTAATTGGTTGCATACAATATTGTTCAAGTTTCTATATAAATTATTTATGTTTAAAAATGTTTATTAATCGAGTCAAGACTAGAACAAAAGGACAAAGAAACGCGAAAGGTTAAAAATAATTCGTAAAATATTTGTATTTGAAAAATTCACTAGTTTTTCTACATGAACGAAACACCGAAGTTGCAAATGTCTGTTTATAAATGTTTGTATTTCGTTTACGATGTAATGGAGCGATTTCAGTGAATTTTTATGCATTCTGATTATCACGAATGATACCTTATCACGGGTCAACACAGTGATAAACAATCGCTTGACAAAAATTACCTCAGTTTGTGCGTGTTTATAGAAGCTCCCATTACGTACATACATAATCTTTTTTATCACGTAATGATTACAATTTAATATTTGAGATTAGTATTTACTACCAATAGTGCAGCTGCAGTCGCGACTGTAAAAAATTTCGGGCTTGGCATCTAAACTATTTATTATTTTACAAATCAGTTGTGGATAACTTTTATTTAATTTTAATTTTTGCTTCGTACTTGTTAACTACCAGTTTCCATTATCGCCCGTTGTCCGTGTCTAAAGCCGACCGCTCAGGGTCTTTTACTGTCCGTTTCAATAGTTGTACACGATATGATTGTTCTGGAATAACAGTAAGTATTACCCTGTTTAGAATCGAATAACGGTGTGTGTAAGTTAATTACGAAATTTGTCAGTTAAGATGTCCGATGACATACCTCCTCTGATACCCGAAACGCCGCCACCAATGACCAAATTGGACTGGGAAGATGATGAGGATTTTATGGATTTCCCTCATTTGGCCTTGGAAATGCCATCAGAGTCTAGTTTGAGTAAGAATTTAGAAATTGTGTGTGTGTGTGTGTGTTAGTTGACTGCAACTTAATGTTGTGTGTTTGTTGCCTGTAGGTCCGGATAGTGGATGGAATCCTGTCGATGAACTTTCCCTGCCGTATGACGGACATGCTAATGAACGGATAGGTTGTATAGAACCAAGTACCAATAACAGTTTATCAAATTGGTCGTCAGATATTGTGAAAACTGATCAATGTTTGAAATCGTCAATATCTGAACAAGAGCCTAATCTACATATAGACAATTTATCCATATGGAAAGATAAGGGGAACATTGTGCCTTGGGAAAATATTGAGAAATTAACGTCCACTCACAGTTGTGATAGTGATAATGAATTAGACTGTAAACCAGAGATCAATGACAATGTATCTTCTGAAAATGTGATAGATAGTAATAAGAAAATAACTGATGATAATTTGTCTGTAACCACTGAACAACACACTTCTGAGATAGGTAATATAAAAAATAATACAACATTACAGTATTCGCCAAATTTAGAGCTTCAATTTAATAAGTTGAAAGTGGTTGAAAATATTGATATTCAACCAGATATTATTGTTAATTCTGAACAATTCTCCTGTGCGGAAACTCTAGCCAATGGTCATTTAGAATGCGTAAACAGTACAGAATTGCCCAATAAAACCAGTTGTGTTCAAAATGTATTACTAGAAAATTTAATAACCGATGCAAATGATGATACAAAAGTCAATTCCTCTAATAGTATGTATGAAATTTGTAATAATGATTTGTCAGTTAATAATAACAATAATATTATTATTAAAAATGATCAAGAAGAATGTACAGACTTCAATGATTTTGAAACTGCTATATCCAATTCTACAAATGTACCTTTACCTAACAGGACGTCTCAAGAACACGATGAAATTATAGAAAACCATCTACCTATTGACCAACATCAAGAAAAAATATTACCTATACAGATTAATGATGACCATTGTGAAATATCAAATGATATTTCTATTACAGCAGAGAAAAAATTAGAACAAAATGTTGAATCAGTTCATTTGAATTCCTCCGTATTTAAAAATCAACAAAATAATGTAATTAATGCAGAGGAAAATATAGATTCAGAATTCGATGAGTTCTGTGATTTTCATACATTTTCTACTTCTACTACTGAAACAAAATCTAATTGTGCGACTAATGATGATGATTTCTGTGACTTTGAAACTAGCAAACCAGCATTTAATGATAACATAAAATTTGAACATTCCAAATTTGAAAAAGTGAAAATTGTAACCAATAATGATAACGATGAGAATCCAAATAATAATATTGAAGACGATGATAATTTTTGTGATTTTGAATCTGGATACTCTGGATCTGGCTTCGATCCAAGCCATCAAGTTTCAGATACTAAACCTAATTATGTATTGGATTCAGAATTTCAAACTCAACTTAATTATAAACAATTTTGTAAAGATGCTTTTCTTGGAGATTATGTAAGTTTGTCTAATAATTTGTTTATAAATTGTTTTTTTTTTTTTTTTAAATTATTTTTAACCATCATATTTTATTATTATTTACTAGGAGTCATCTGAAGAAGTTGATTTACATAATTTAGACGATGAATTAAATGAGTCAAAAGTATGGCAAAATTTAAAAGATATAGATTCCAGTCCTGCTCTCAATTATAATTGGTCCAAATCTGAATCAAATAGTGTTTTTTTATCTTCACTTTCAATCGATTCGAGGAACATAGTAAGCTTAGTTTGAAATTTTAACAAGCGGTTTTATTGTAAATATTTTGGTGTTTTTTTATTTATTAATATTGAATTCAAATGTGGCAGTTATATGGTGCTTCTTGGAACCCAAAAATGCCTAGATTTGCAGCAAATTTGTCTAACAATCCATTGGAACCACTAAAAGCTTCTAATAACGATGCAACTGATACAAAAATATCTCAATCTTTTTCCAACAGTCCATTGCAGGTGAATTTAATTTCACTTTAATTGTTAAATAAAATAACATACTAATATCTTTTAAACGTTAAACACATTTTTCTATTATAATAAAGGAAACAGTGCCGGACCCTGAATTTGATTGGAAAAGCAGTGGTTTAATAAATCCATTGGACTGTAAGTATTCCATAAAATTCGTATATGTTTATAGAGCAATAAATTCTTTTTTAATACATTAAAAATACATTATTTTCAAATTATTTAGAATTCATTAACAAACAATAAATTAGTGTCTATAGTATAGCATAAGAAAACTTTTTTTTTCTTAAATATTTTTTATACATTTTTCATACAGTTATTGTCTGAAACATTAATAAATATAAATTAAAATATGTACTCAATTACTCAAACATTTATTAATTTTAAATACATTTTGAACATTTGTCAATAGTGAGCTTAAATTATTTTACTAAGAATTTTTTTTTATTAATTAGACTAGTTTTTAGTTTCAAAACTATCTGTTAGTTTTTCAAATAATTCAAATAATATTTTGGAGAGGTAAAAATAATAAAATGTTTTTTAGTAGTTTTGTTATCTGAGATAATTTTACAACCAACTTTTGAATTAGGCGTATTAATTATAATTAAAAATTATATATTTGTTTTCTTGTTATACATATTAGACATCTAACTAACCTTGTAGTTTACTATTCTACTATTATAAATTAGCAAAAACAATGAGATTTATTTAAATGAACATAAATGTTAATTTAAAAAAAAAGTATAATCACTTATCAAATAGTAAATTACTTTGTAAGTAGACACCTGAAAAGATAACATAAGATTTCATTAAAGTATTCTGTGAAATATTTAATACAAATTATAATTATGTATTAAATACTTTAGTCAAAAAAAGGATAAATTTTAAAGTTAGTATCAAATATAAATATTTATAAGTTATTTTATACATTTTTTTAATGTACATTCAAGATGTATAAATGTTTAAATCAGTAATACCTAGATTATTTTAAATTTTTACTTTTTTTTAAATGCAGTAAATTTTTTTATGGTTTGTAGTTTTTGTTGTAAATTCTGATGGCAATTTTTTGAAGCCTTTTTTAGTACTAATTTATTTGCAATTTTAAACGTCATGATATAATTTTAATATTTATTCTGGCTATGAGAAGATTATAAAAAATTAAAAATTTACACAAACACTTACATTGAAAGTAATTAACTATTATAAATCGTTTATAAATAATTAGGTCAATAATAATAAGAGTTTCCGATGATTAAATCTTAAAGTAGAAATACATTGTTAATTATATAAAAATATTAATCATGTCATTAGTATAATAAAGTTTATAATATGTAAGTAAATTACGATTAAAATACTTATATTTTTATCTAGTAAATTCTGCCATGGTAAGGTGTCTACTATTAACCACAATACTGAATCACAAAAAAAATTCAAACATTGTGTTTATCCTTTTTCTAGCTACAAGATGTAATAGATGGAAATTAGTAAATCGTTCTAAATTATCAACATTGGTAAAATGAAATATCATGTTTAAGAGTGGTTTTTTTTATTGGTTGCCTATATTTTTCTATGGAAATTAACAACATTAATATCTTATTTCAGTACAAACATTTGATACTTAATACATTTTTACTGCTAGTTTTATTATGTAGTTCTTACTCATATTACTTGTCATTGATACACTGGGTTAAGAACATGAATTGAAATGAAACAGTTTTAGCTAAATTCAGTTATTTTAAATTATAAAATTAGAATCATAAAATCAGTTATTAAAAAGTTGATTATTACTAACAAATAAATATGATTTAATTTTGAACTTTATTTAATGGTATATGAATTATATATATATATTAAATATATAGACTAATTAAAAACTATTATTTAAAAAAAAAACGTTGATGCATTGTTTAAAACAAAATTAAGTATAACATTGAACGAATAAATAAACGTCTGTAGTTTAAGTTAAATCTTAAGCGAGAAACAAAATGTTTATAAAAAAGTTGATGGCATCGATGTTAGAAAAAGGAAGAACTGGTAGTTAAATTGTTTTTGCTAAATCTATTAAAACCTTTGAAACTTTTACATGGGTAATTGGAAATCAACATTATTAACCTAAAACGTCCTTGTCATTATGCTTTATATTTCTGTTAACCATGGTGGTGGAGCTTAATATGCATTTATTGTGGGCTAATTAGGTAATCATACGTCGCTACTAGACCTCGAGTTACTCGACACACTTGCACCGTGCTGTACAAATGCTCGTGAGTATTTTGGTTTTTGCTTTAATGTGATTATTTGTAATGAAATAATATTCTTGATATATTTATTAAATTGCTTTGCTGTTACGTTATGTGTTTAAAAAAACTAATTAGTTGAGGTAGTTTATTTGATAATTGTATTTGTGTTTTTGTACGCTTTTAATTTTTTTTTTAAATAACTGAGGATTATCTTATCATTTATTGTTTTGTTTTTAAATCATTTAAACTATAAATGTATGACAGAATAAATATATATCCAATTCATTATTTTAAAACGTTTGTAACGTAAAGTATGTTATTTACTATTAATAAAATTGCCTCAACGATTTAAAAAAATTTACATTTTGGCATTTTGCACCATATTATCATAGGATATTATTTAATGCATTTACATAACACTATGAACATATTTTCCGTAATATAATAATTGGTACTTGAACGTGAACGTTTTTTCTATAATACACCACAATAATACTGTGAAAATGTGCGTACATAATTTCATTTGTGTACTAATATTAAAATTTACATAATTTTATTTTGAAAATTAATAAGTTATAATTGCTGTATTACTAAGCAAACATGAATATTAATATCTTCTTCGTGGAATTAAAACAATAAATAAATTATAGTTAAAAACATTCATTTGTTATGTTTGTATTTTAATCTTTAATTTTATGTACATTTTTTAGTTCAACCTCAAACGTGGAAAACATCTACAGCTGTGAAAGAAGAAGAAATCCCCGTTCAAAGTAGTCCTGAAAGTGTCGATGTATTTGATCAGTTTTTCAGCGCATCATCTTCGGATAATCAATCAATGGAAACCATTGAAAGTCCAAGTATTGCTGGGGCAACAGTGAGTGTTGAAGCACAAAGAATTTTGGATAATCTACCGGATTTTGAGGTGTTACAAAAACCATATTTAGTAATTTTCGAAAAAGAAAGTAATAATTTCTTTCTCCACTAGTTTATTTTACCCAAAAATTTGTTTCTAAATAATAGGGTTTGTAAGAATGTTGCAGTAAAAGAAATCTTATAATTTTTTTTGCTCGTTGAAATCAAATCTATTGAGTGCAATAACTTAAACTAATCTGTCCAAATTTCTTTCAAGTATTGTAAATTATAATAATTTTAAATTATTATTGTTATTTTCCTTTAAATTTTTATTTTTATTTAGTATTTTTAGTATTTTTACATTAAAAAAATCATTGATTCCAATACTTTTAGGAAAAATCAATCTTCTTATCTTTTTTACTTTTAGGTTTTGTAAAATAATTTTTTTTGTCTATTTGACTATGCTTCTTTAAAGCCATAAGTTTTAATTTTTTTTATTTTATTGATTGAAAAGAAAATAATTATAAAGATTTCATACTTACTAAAAGTTCCAAATTTTTTCATTAGAAAATATTTGTGTTGGATCATTATAATATTAATTAATTTCTAGTCCATCTATATTCTATAGTATGCAAGGTCTACTATAATGTTACTTATTGACTCTACAAATAGGAAGTTACTCTATAATTCTTTATACTTTCAAAAAAATATCAATAGGTGTTACGATAGCTGTTACCATCTTATGACTTGGTTAATTAATTTGAGTTTACCTAACTTTGGCTTTAAACAATTATATTCAAATTGTTGGGTGCTTTAGATTTCTTTGCATGTCAAATTTAATAAACAAAGCATGAAATCGACTCAACTTTATTCCAAGTCGGTAGCTTAGTCTTGAGATTGTAAAACATATGTAAACATTTAATAATATTAATTGTAAAATGCATCACAGAGCCCCCTGTTAAAACTGCTCAAAAATAAAATATGAACTGGCTTACACCTATTGTTAAATGGCCCAAAGTAAGAAGCGTTAATTGTTATTAGATAATAAACATTTATTATAATATGGTAGTAAAATTATGCAATGGATTTTAAAAAATTGACCATAAGTTTTAACATTTCATATTAATTAAATTAAATAACTTTTGTTGGTAAATTAATTTGCAAAAAATTAAAATCGAATGCATTATACTTTTGTGTTTAGCATTTATCGCAAGAACTAAAAGTAAAAGTTTTTTTTGTCATAATATAAAATATGTTATACCTGCTGTTATTAAGACGCTCCGGTTTAAAAAAAAAAATTATCGTTAGAATAACTTGTACTTGAAATACATTAGTAGCTTAAAAAATTATGTCAATCATTCCATGAAAATAAATAAAATATATATATATATATAAATATATATACAAACGCATTGAAATCCAAGTTCTAGTTACTATTAACAATTAATTTATGTTAACGATATCTTTGTTCTTTTTCTTTCTTTTTTTTATTTTAGAATGAAATTTGTTGTCTAGATAACTTAATTTTTTTATTATTGCAAAGGCGTTTACTTGTATTAATTTTATTACATTTAAACGATTCAGTTTTGGTTTAATATATCTTTGTATAATTGATATTTGGTGCCAATTTTAAACCAATTTTTGGGCAATTTTCATAGGATAATCATCAAGTATTTAAGTAGTAACCGAGTTATCACTTCATCTGGCTTACCTAGCCATGTTTATAATTAATTCTAATTTCATACAAAACATATAAAGTAATTTATTTTACATTTTACCATTTATTTTTAGTTTTATTTCTTGTATATTTTTTTTTATTGCCTATATTAGCTTTTAAATTATATTTCAATGATAATGCTGTAAGTAATTTACAAGTTCACAATTATTAACATATCTTATACTTTAAAAATGTATAAATATCTATTTTAATATCAAAATTGAATTACATGCACTTTGAATACAAGGAATTTCTAAAAATATTATAATATGCTCAATTTATATCTTCTAAATACAACATTTAAAATATTCGGGTTACTTGTTTCTAACATGGATTTCATAGCCGTTCTGACTTGAACAAAAATAATAAGATTTTTGTGTATGATCAACATTTTTATTAAATTAGATTAGTTGAAAAATATTTCATACTTTTGAATGTTGGTGCTTTTATTATCTACAAAGTATAACAATTACAAATTATTTATTTTCATATGTTAAGTGAAAAGTCATCTCACTTGCCTCGCCACTAAAATCGCCACTTTGACTTAAATACAAAAATAAAATACTGTGTATTGATTTTTGGTAACATTTTATTGTTTACCTATTCGTATTTTGTAATTTATGTATAAATACTAAATAATATATTTGAAATATTTTTTTAGAAAATTTGGCCGACCTAAAATTTACTGTGATTAATGTTTTGTTTTTAGACTTTTTTGAAATGAATATGGTATTATTAATATTAAATAAAATAAATTTCTAAAGTATTACAACAATGATGACTTCTTAACTACTATAAAAGTAAAATTAACAAGCTTTATTTTATCAATTAATTTTTTTCCGCTTTAGTATTTATATAATAAAATTTTCTTTTTTTTTTGGTGATTATTTTTCTGTACAGTTTTTTAACTTATAAATGCTAACAATAAAATCCCATTTAATTATTTTTAAATTTTAGACTTTGAAATAGCAATAATGTGTTAATTTAATGTTGGTTAGTGTGCCAATATAGATGTTATTATATTTAAAAGTATTAAACGTAAAACAATAGCATCTATTTTATCTTACATTTAAAACGTGTATCATCGTAGTACTTACATTTATTCAACAACGTTTATTTATATAAATTAGCTTTCAATTTACAGTTTATTTTAAATGTCTTATGGCAATCAGTCATTTATATATTATATTATATTTGTGGTTACCATACAAATTTTACGTTTTAAAAGTATTAATTATGAAAATTATTCAAATTGACGAAAGTTTGTAAATTTAGATCAAGTTGTTTGTACTTATTTTAATTCACCAGTAAATTTTAGTTCTCCATAATCCGTCCCCCCGTTCTTTTTTACTTTTATCATCATTGTCATTATAATTATTACTGTAGATAATTTTTGATCTCTATGCTAATGTACTTAAATGTTTCAACGCCTAAAGTACTTAAATTAACCTGTTGTTTGTAGATCCTATCTTTTAGTGTTTAATGATTTTTAATTTTTTCGCTTTATTTATAGAGCTTTTTGCATGGATACAGTTATAGCTCAACAATTAATTAGTGGGTAAATAGACAATATGTTACTAGTTATACAATGAGTTGTTAACATTGAAGTAATTTAAATTAGGTAAATAAAAATATATATATTTAAGGTGATTCGTACGTTCGTCTGACCAATAATTTTCCTCACATAACGCATATGGCATTCTCGTAATAGGGTTATAAGAGTCACGGGTCCATAGGCTTCACAATTATGACAATGTGGTTTAGTTTTGAATGGCTTCTCGACAATATAAACACGTGTTTAGTAGTTTGTGGAAATGTTAAAAATATCAGAATTATTGCCGTCGCGCATGAGGTGCACATAAAAGCGGTGTTTTTTCTCTCACAATATTCATGAATCTGTTCGACTGATGAATCTGTCAAAGCATACGATTTGTCTGTGAGGATAGTGGAATGTCGAGGATTCCTTTCTTATCACCCGTGTGAGTGTATAATATAATGTCGTGTAAGGATTGTGTTGACTTTCTGTTTGTGTTTTTACTCTAGTATTCGGATGATTTGAAACTGTCGCAATTGACGACATCGACGAAACGAAAACGTCGCGTGGTTGCATTTTAATGAAATACCATTGTGACCGTGCATGATAAATTGAAACTTTATGAAACGGTGGACCGCCAAGGTTTTTGGTCGTTGGTGGAATTTCGAGACTATTATTATTGTTTACGCTACTACTAATACGAGCGGTATTGAAAAATAAAATCGTCCTTGTCGCCGATCGACACTGAATCGATGTTCAACAATCAGAAGAATTTCTTTGCTCGTTTTAAATGTATCATGTCGAAGGGTTTCAATTTTAAGTATTTCGTTCAGTTCTAAACTTTTACACATTTTCCTTTTGAATACGTTTCAGTACGTTTTAAATAAACATATGAAGTTTAAACGTTCGTTGAATAAATTAGGTAGGAATTATTAGAATACAAATAATAGTAGTAATTTCAGTTTTTATTTACGTCTAAGTGATTTCATGCTTGAAAAACAAATCCTTATAAATTAACTACGTGGTGAATGTAAATATATATATATATATATATATATATATATACTAATTAGAATTATCATTATTTATTATTAAAAAAAAAATAAATATGTAACCTGCATTCAATTTGAAAAATATTGTGACTGTTATATCATTCCTTGTGTTTTTTTTTTTTAAAATTAGATGTACTAATGGTATTAATTATGTTGTTGAGTTTGTACGAAACGACGTTTTCAACGTGTTCGATCTAAGTGATTACTTATAATATTATTAAAATTACTCTGTTGTTTAATGTTGTTTATATGAAATAAAATTATGTTTGGTTTATAAAACAAACTATTATGATTTCATTTTTCTTTTATTATTTTTAGTTTGTAACCACGCCTGTGTAACATGCGACATGCAAAATTCATTATGTGCAAAAAAATAGAATAATTTTAGAGTTTAAGGTGGAAGGCTGTTGATATCCAGAAAGTCACTATAAAAACTAACAAACTGTAAGGCAAACACATTTATTTTCCGAGTAATCAACCAATACACAGGTAATAGCAATGAGTCTGTAATTATTGTAATTTTTTTTTTTTTTAACGAGAATAACTTAAAATCAAAGATTGTTTTTTGACAGTGATGAAATTTGTTCGAATCTACAGTGTAGCGTGGGGACGATAGAACGATTTTGGCCATCGTAAGTTTCTCCGTTTTAACAATTTTTTTTTTTTAAACTTTTGGAAACGTTGTAATTTTGAAACGCCTCCGAGTCCGTACTCAATTTTAGTTCGGTTGATGAAACTTTGATACGCGAACTTTGTCGAAACCATTAAGTCCCTAGTAAAGTTCTAAATATAAAATTACATATTATATATTCTTCCGCATGCGTATAAACGTATTTAAATTTCTTCGGTAAATTTTCACGACTGGAAATAGTTCGAGCATTAAGTCGCATGTGTATCTATCAAAGTATTTAAATGTGTATACGAGCATAGTATTATGTTTTGCAGGGCACTTTGAAAACATCCCGTTCCTCGACTACTAAGAGTTTGAAGTAATGTGACCTAATAATATGTCATTGCTGTTGAATACTAATTAAATTTCGAAATATACCATAAAATAAATGTAATCCATTTTGGACATTGCTAGGAACGACTGAAATCGTGATCACTTCTACGCCCGTGCCTAGAAGTAGAATTATTGTCGTCGTCGGTGGCCGCTCGTCTATTTTACAAAAGGTGAAATATTACCACCCACCCATCAAATAATATCAAAAAAAAAAATGAAAAATCGTTTGGTCTAAAAGGTTAGTAAAAAACACTGTACACGCTAATATTACGCTACGATTAAAATTATAACTTATAAGACATTCAGTTATCTAATTATTATAAAATAAATAAAATAAAGTAAACTTTTATTACCACATCTATACACCCATTACACGCCTATGCATAGGGATGGGCGTCACCGGTCGTCGTCGCATAATATATTTTTGTCCGTCGCATCACAGATTAAATTCAATCGGTGCGATTACAAAGTTTAACCGGATATACTTACATAATATTTACCATTTTTTTCCCCGTATTCCTATGCGAAAATGATAATTTAAAACGGATTTGTTTCTGTTTGAAAAACGTCTTTCAAAAACATCCTACTGCTGTCCGTAATGACCACGATAACCAAAATCGTTCGTTAAAAAAAAAAAAAAGAGCTTAAATAATACTTCATTAACAGTACTCGTTTGACAAGTCATTAAAAATAAACGGAAAAAAAACTAATCTCAAAAAACGGCGACCTCCCTTAACGCATAAAAAGAAAAGAAAAACTATCACTTCAAAAACTTCAATTGTTTCTTTTTATTTCATTAAGTACAATATATAATAAGTAATCGGTATTTGCGCTTTTGCAAGATAAAATATTTTTTTCAGACTACAGAAGTCGTTGACACAGAATAATCTTTTTTTAAACACTTTTAAAAACAACAAATTTCGTTTTTTCAAAAACCAAAACCCCTCCGACCGTAATACACTTGTGGTGGTTTCCGAAAACTTTTTCATTTAAAACTTTCCAATTTTCTTAAAATAATGTAAAATATGTGTTAAGTATTAAAAATAATATTTTGTAAACCGTCGAGAGACGAGCAATGATTAGCAGTTTCAAATTTCATATTCGAAATTGTTTGAATATGACATAAAATTCACATTTTAGGTACTGTTATTATCAAAAATCTTTGTACCCCAATTGACCGTGGTTTTTACCGACTCGAGACTTGATATTTAAAAACGTATCGTCCGTACATTGATTTAAAATAGATGAGAAAAGTGAATTTAAACGCGAACAAGTTATTATTACTCGTTGTTTACGATCGAGTGATTTTTATTCGCCGTGCCTGCCTGCCACCGATCTGAAATCCCGGCTATACCGTGCCATTGCCTCTTATTAATTATTTTCAAAGCGAACAAAAGCGCTTTATTAATTCACAATACTTCCGCGTGTACGATAATAGTATTAAAAAAAAAAAAAAAAAAAATCGAAGAGTGCCCTAAGCCGCGCAACCTCGCCCTGCTGTTTCTCGCGGTAGTCGCGTCACTGCAGGTACCCGCCGATCGTGTAAATATTTTATGCGATTCTCATTTCTACACGCGCAATTTATAGCGCGCACGTCGTGTTACTATTTCATTGCCGCGTGATATGGGTTCATACAGGATGTAAGTACGTCCTACCTACGTCCTGCATACGTACAGCAGTATGGAGTGGTTCGATCGAAATTATTGTCCGCGTCGACGATTCGTATCGATCGAACGACCGAGTTCGCCGGTAGATAAAATCACGTTTTAAAATATGTTTTTGTGCCGACGATTAAATCAGCCGTGTGCAAGAATTTCAAAACCGTGGGCCAGTCTGAGAGGCGACCGCGTCTCGTAGCGTCGTCCGAATCGCGTTAAATCTCGTTCGCGATTTACTTTGTTTGTTTCACGTTATTATGACGTCGAAGCGAGAACATTATTATCAACCGTCGACAATGGTAAAATACATTATCGTGATTATTTAGAAAACGTCATTACACACATCGCGAGTTGTGTAATAATTTATTAACATAAGTACCTACCTACTTTCAAAGTAAAAACCGTGTTTTTCAGAACTTTTCAAAGACAGCCTACGATCATTATATAGTTATTAATGTTAAAAATCAATAATCGAACATAATACTTTGAATATCCCATTCTTTTTAAAATAAATTATCAGATATATTATTACGGCAAATTTTGTATTTGGTAATATTTAGGCATACGTTTATCTTTCTAAACGAATGCACTAAATCTATTATCGTCGCGATTCGAAAAAGTCTGAACGAAAAAAATAAATAATCAACGATTATATAATTAATATTTGTTTATTTTAGCGGGTATACGCCTGTTTTTTTCAACGAGCGTTTTTCGAAAAATAACAACCGAGTGCTCTCCAATTAAGTCATCGTAAGTGTTACGTTTACGTTGACTCGTCCAACTATGAATATGAATTCGAGTGAGTGACTATTTATAATAATATAATATAAAAATTACGTTGCTATTTGGAAATTAGATAATAATTGTAATCGAGAAAATTCCCAGTCAAATTTAGTGAAAAACGTACCAAGTCAAATTGTGCACGATGTGAGAATGACATCTCAACGGGAAGAAAAAATCTATTTAGATAATGTACGTCCGTAGCACACCAATAACGAAATAATTACATTACAAATCTCGAGCACTTTGGTTTTCCGGCAGTCATTAATTTTATCGACCTTTTGGATTCGAGTTGTCGTGACCCTTATGTATTTCACTTGTATAAACGAACGGCCAAAAGTCGATCCTGTGTTCAATGGTGCACCAGGATTTTTCCAGACATTCGATAGGGCCGTATTATTAATATATATCAGCTGAGGCATGTCATATACTATAAATTGCGCGCGCGCGTTTCTACGATTTTAAATTATCCAGTTATGCTTCGAAATTGTTCAGTTTTTATTATCGAAAATTAAATTTCCTGTTCAACCTCACGGATTTTCAAGTATATAATAATATATTCACCATGAAAATTATTTCGTTCAAACGAAAAACGATTACCGAATAAAAAACATTATTATTTATATAATGACGAGAAGTAATAGGTCTTACATACTTTTTAAACCCACATTATTATATGATGAAACGAGCAAAATAGCCGGCTGGAGGGCCAGTCGCCCCCGCAACGCGTATTTTAATATTTTTCTGAACCAAAATTATTATGTTTTCGTCCGATCGAGTAAACGGTTTATTAATAACGAGACGAGTAAAGAAAACGAAATTACGCGAATCAAAACAATATCAAATTTGATTCGAAACGGTTCGTTTTCAAATCCAACGTCGGAGAAATAAATTCGATTATTTTTACAACATAACGATTCCGTGGAAAAAAGTATCGAAATCAAAATCGAAACATTCAACTGGAGAGCCGACCGAGAACTGCTTATCGGCTAAAACGACTGGACTTCCGTATGTCGTAATACTTTGCTCACTTCGGTCGACCGTTCGGGCCACCACTGGGTGCATACAACAAACTTACACTCGAGCCGTTGCGTTTTGTTCGTCGATTCGAGTATTTTTTCTAGCCGTGTCAACATAATTTCCGTTTTACACGTTATGTGCTCTGATATTTGCAGACAAATACAATTCCATTTTGCCACTGACTCTGTAAATATATGCGGCGGGGAAATTTGTTACTTTTTAATTTTCTCGAATTCTCGAGAAACGCCAAAGAAAATAACAACATAAAAGATATAAAATCATATACCATCAAACAATGCTCTCAACAGCGCAATAATATAGCATATGCCATGTAACGTATAAATGGAACCTAACCACGCGAGTTGAAAAGTTCTATCACTCTTTCTCGGTCTCACACACACACACACAGGGTCGTCCTTAGAACTTGAGTCTTTAAGTGAAATATTTGCGAGACTTTAAAAATATCATTTCTGTTTCTATTAAATCAACATTGTCATAGGGTATATTACGCCGTTCATATTTTACGGTTTAAAAATTAACGAATTTACCATTAGTTAACCATATTTTATTTAGTGGATTTAGGTTTGTAAAATGTTCAACATGTTTTAATTTAAGTAGTTTATTAAGAGATTGCGAATACGATGATTCAGAATGAAAAATACGGTCACACGCTTTACGAAATTCTTGTTCACATCGACGATGAATGGAATTACAGATACAAGAAGTATGTACCCATATCGTTTCGGTGACGTTAGTTGAAAATATGCAAAATATGCAGGCCCGCTTATTCCGTAGGTAAGCATTAGGTACACATATTATGTGTGTATTAAAATTAGATTAAAATTATTATGTAAATTTTTTTATGACGTCATTAACGACTGTTATCAAGGGAGTCCGAAATTATACAGTTGTACGTATTTACGTATATACCGCGATGTCGTGTCATTGACTCTATTGGTTGCGAAGTATTTTACGAGTCTATTGTTTTGTCTGAGACGATTTTGTTTAGCATTAGAAAAATAAAACAATACAAAAATGCGTTGTTGCGAAAAAGAACCAACTACAAACGTTGTACAGAGAGACGTGAGTATTTAAATAATTATATAATTTAAATAAATTTCAATTCGATTCAGATAGACGATATTATCGACGTGACAAGTGAAAACGGAAAATTTTAAAACGAATTAAATTTTGTCGTTTGAACAAATGTCGAGAGCAGGTTATGAAATCTAAAAAAATGATCCGAATTATATTTGTGGGCCCCCCTCCCCTCTCTGGAGCGTCATCTCGGGCAGTTCTCCGAACACGACAATGAAAATAATATACCTATGTATATATAAATTATATCACTCTCGACGCATTTATTATTTAGTATTATTTAGCATAATAATAACGAAATTGTAATACGAAAATAATTGTTGCGAGGACTTTTTGAAGCCGCGCCGAAGTTTTTAGCTCGACGTTTTCAGCGTCGTCGCGGCGAAACGTTTCGGTTCGCGACCGGCCGGAAAGAAAGCGCATGTCGGAAGTAGACGTTCCGAGGGACGTTTAGACACGACTTTATTATAATGCATTCACGTCGTCCGGTTTGATTTCCGCACAACTGCTCGGTTGGACGCTATCGCGGCCGGCTAGAAAGTCCTTCGTCCTAGAATTATGAAAAATTACGCTGTGCGCACCCTTTTTTTTACGTCCCTTGGGGAATTCGTCGCAAGTCTAGTATTTCGGTGATTATATATTTTACTATACTCATTTATAGTATCATATTATAATATTTTATTATCTTTTATTTAAATTCAATAGTGTGTGTGTGTGTGTGTGTGTAATTTATAATATGAACTACTAAATAATATGTGGCCAAAAATGCTGTCCAATTTAATGTGTAATCCTATGGTTTTTTTAAAACAATACACTCGAGTAAATTATCATTTTGTCGTTAATTGTTAGTTGAAATAATCAGTTAATTATTGAATGTACATGATGATAAAAAAACCGTCGTGAATATTTAACCTGCCACTTTTCTACAAGAAAATTTGAAATAATCGTCCATTTTTTTCCGGCTTATTAAGTCTCCGAAAGATCACTTTACCTTGTAGCCGAGTTACAGGTTAATATTTCACACCCCTTAGAAAAATTTGAAACCCTCTTACTATTCTGAATAAGAGTAAAAAAAGACGAAGGAAAACAATACGAAGACAGTATACAATAAAAAACTAAAAACAAGAGACAACAATTAATATCTATGGTAGACAGAAAACTAGTACGGTCGTTATACTATAAACGCGGTACGATCTTAACTAATCAAGGGTTCTCAAAGAACACATTATGAATCAGATATAAACTAGATAACTTGTCGCGCATAGATGAACAAAAGAATATATTATTGCGTAATATACTCGTAATTTACATTACACGAGACAAACTAAACAAAAAAAAATGCCAGAGCTATTTAAACGAAAACAAATTACAACGGGTCAATTTTTAGAGAATATAGAAAAATTAATTTAACAACTGTTATTGTTGTTCATAAATCATTTTACAAATGCATATTTACATTGCATTTGCATACCTATATTATATTTTACAAATTTGTTTTATTTTTTCATACATTTTTGATTGCTTCTATTGTTTTGTACATTTATTCATTTTAAACTTGTGTTTAATTTTACACGAATCGGATAGTGAAAATAAATTATAAAAATACAATCGATATTTTCGAACGCCTGAAAATTAAATTTAAAAAGTCAGTACCAGTACAGTATTTCCCGACGTTTTTCATTACTTTTATAATAAATTCTATGGACCACTGTGCCATAGTATTCTGACAACCAGTGTTTATCTATACCCACAACGTAATAATATACTTGTGATTAAATACGTCTTTTTTTCTCTTCTCCTTCATTTAGACAATAACGTACACAATGAGCTAGTGAACATCAGCGCGATGAGTATGTTATGTGATTATTAAAACACCCGCGCGTGGACGAATCGAGTGGATAGTCGCCCATTAGTAAACGGTAAATATACGAATAAAATATGAAAACAATTTTTTTTTAACACACACACACACACGACACACACACACACACACAATTGATTTAACACTTGAGAGTGTGAATTGTTTTCGAAAAACGTTTTTATTTTTTTTCTCGTTTATGAGGTACCTACATACCTATACTGCGTTTAAGCCGCATTAAAAGGTTACATTTGCAATGCGAAACGAACGTTCAGAGGATGTGTTTTATTTTGTTATAACACGTGTAAACCGAAAACGTCGAGTTTATTAACGACTGAAACGTATGAAAATGTTAAGTGTTCGAAAATACACTCGAAATATTCTCAACATGTACGATGTTAAATAATACCCGCCGTGAAATATATAAAATACACATTACTTTTTACCTACCTGGCGAGCGCGAGCGTATTCTTTGGCCCGTGAAAATTACATTGTCTACTCGAACAATTATTTAATTCATTTAAAACGACATGTATTTTTGAAGATGTCGCATGAAATTTTACTTAAAACCATTTGATTTCACAATACCCGTTGAAAACATGTAAAACTACAGATTTAGCCATGATAATAATATCTTTCGAGTGTGATATTGTAGACGGAATGGACTGTAATGATAATATTATCAACAACTTTTCCGATCTCAAATCACGGAAAATACATATTATACGCGATAGTGCAGCGATTTGCGACACTGGTAGGTGGTGACCACCTGGTGGTCGTCGCGCGCGCGCGCGCGCGGACAAGAAAAAGCTCCGGCGGCGACACCTGCCGCACGATAGCGGAAACCAGTTAGAACGCGTTGGAAGAACGGTCGCGCTACGACGTCATTGTTTTCGAAATCTGCGAGCAAATGTTCTCAAAAGAAACAGCTGATTATTATTACTCGCGATCCCGCAATTTGTTATTTCGCCCCGTCCTATTATCACGTTATAGTGTTTTGTTTTCTCGGCGGTTATTAGTGTTATTACCGATGGTTTTTATCACCGTAATTATTACGTCATATTCTCGTCCATACAACAGCCTACGGCAAAGGCTATCGTATAAATCCACCGGGAGCGCTGCAAGATCGTAGCCCATAGGTATTCGGCGGCCGCTTTCGTTCGCAAGTTCGCTCCGTTTCCCCGTGTGTCCGCCGTTATCCGTGCCGGAATATTATTCGCCGCCGGTTTACGATCGCGTTCGAGTATTCCATCCGCGCGTTTAGAACCCTCCGGCCCCGATGGGCCTGTGGCGCGACGCTCACGCGCGAGCGTCGTCGTGTGCCAACGACTTGCGAACCGTTTCGTTTCCGCGCTTCGTTTCGTCACGGGTCGTCCGCCATTTTTTCAACGATCCCGTCGTGACTCGGACGGCGGTCTATCCGAGTCCGTTCGTTCGCCGAATTCGCGTGTTGACGTTTCCGACTTCGTGTCGTTTATCATATAATACACCTAATGTTTGTGTTTGAGTGGTTTCGGTTTCGTGCTCGACGATCGCCGCCATTTTTACGCGCCGCGTACATCGTTGTCCATGACGTCACAAGTGCGTATTGCGCATTAGCGTCAACAACAGTGGTTTTTCCCCTGTGATTTTTTTTTCGTGTTCAAACTATAACGTCGTGCCGTCTATTATATAGTATACCTAGTGTAGTGTTTGAGTGTTTATTTTTATTTCGATTTCGTGCTCGACGCGGCTGGTGCGATCGCCGTCGTTTTTTTCGCGCTACTAAATGTCCCATAACGCGCCGCGCACGTCGTTGTCCATGACGTCACATGTGCGTATGGCGTGTTTACGCATTGGCAACAACAGTGTTTTTTTCCCTGTGATTTTTTCGATCCGATCTCCAGAAAGTCTATTATTTTATCAGTTGTGTAATTATTGTGTTCAAACTATCGCAAGATGTTTCGCTCTGCCAAGAAATCGTCTAACCCGAATGCCAGCGTGCGGTACTACAACTTGCAGGTCAGTGCACACATATATACTTATAATTTATGTTTCAACTGAATATCGTATATCGGATATTCTATAATTTTTTAAAGTATACAAATTGAATTAAATAATCTATAGAAAACTGGATTTTTTGATTCACGCCCTGAAAGTTGTAACGGCGAATTCGCTCGGTGTACGTTAGCAAAAATATCAAGGTCCTGTGATTAAATTGTATTTAATTATGTCATTCCTTATTGATGGGGGTTTAAAGTTTACCGTGTAAGAACACAGCGCGTTAGCAATCGGGGTCGGATTGGAGAGAGATTTCGGCTTGAGAAAATATAAAAGTACTGGCCCACATAGTAATTTATTAAATATTGAATTTCATCCAGCATATATTATTATTTTAATATCATTAGTCATTACAAATAATTTTTACATTTTTGGTAAGAGATTTATCATATAAACTTTATTAATATACATAATTTCATCATTGTCTACTTCGTTTAGAACATATTTTTCTATCATTATGAGCATAAGTTTACTTTCACTTAATGTACTAGGTACAAAGTCTAGTTTTTATATACTTTAAAGAAGAAAAATCAATTTACATCCAATTGCATTTTCTATGGTATTCAGAGTCATAATAATCTTTAAATATAAACCCTTTTATCCAATATATGTGTTAAAGCTTTTTCCCAGGACCACCAACATGTGTTACCGATTGCTTGTAGTCCAATTGCTAATCATATTTTCTCATTTATATCCATGATATCAACCCAAGTATTCATTCGCTTGTACAATTCCTTGAAAAATATAGCTACATCATTTAATATTAAAATTAAAGCTGCTGCCTAGAGTGGGGATTTTGTAGATTCCATGATGATTAAATTTAAGATTTGGGCATAGCACCAAATGTGTACTTCATTAGGAGACAATTTTTCAATCCATGCTGTAAAGCATTTAATTGCCCTTGCATATTGGCTGCACCGTCCGTAATGACCAATACATTTCTTAATATCCTAGTCATTTTTAGAACAATTATTATAAACATATCAAAAATTTTACTCATTGATTTTTGTATGGTGATAAGTGATAATAACCTTTCTTGAATGCCTTTGAATTTACATACCTTACTACAACAGAATATTGATCTTGTACAGATATATCCTGAGTCGTATCTAGTTGTACTGAAAACATTCCCGATTCCCTGACATTGTTTGCTATTGATTTCTTCATAAAAATACTTATTGAATCAATAATCATGTTAACAGTTGTTTTGGAAATAAATGTTACTGATGAGCCTCCACCTTTTCTCTTTCCATGCTCATGGTTTTTTATTGCATTCTTAGTAATTGCCTTGATATGTTTACTTATTTTTTATTTTTTTTTATTCTACAACGGTAACGTTGGTCGACAGACTTAGTCTGTTGACTATGTTTACTTATAACAACATCATATTTTTTCAAAAGTAATAAAATATCCAAAAAATTTCAATGATCAAGGGCAGGATCTTTTAAACTTTTTGAACATTCATTTAAATGAGCTCTATAGTTCAGCCTTCTTTTTCCAATTAATTTTATAACATCAATTACACGTTCAATAATAATGAGGTTTTTTGTTACGTCACTTTTTTTTGTGCAATTGATCAATAAATAATCTATAATCAATGGTTTTTCTGTTTGAATAATTTAAAAATGACTCAGAACATAGTATGTGACATTTACTAATTTCATGTTGATGAATTCTTTGGAAAATATGACTCCAGATATTTAAACCTTCAACAAATACATTTTTTTTCTTACAAAAACGCTAAACACACCCTGTCATATAACGATTTAGAGGTAATGTCATAAGTTAGCCAGCGACGTTGAATGTTATTTTTACCTTAAAATGCCTTGGATGATTTGATGGTTGACCAAACACATGTTGTGGGTGAAATTAAAAAAATTGCTCTAGTTTTGTGGTAATTGATTTTTGAAAGTAATTAAAATAGTAAGGAATACTACTTTATTTAAGAATTTTACAAGTATCAGTATCCATTTAAGTTACATTATCATCATCAATTCTGTGTTACATAAAGTATCTTTTTTGTTATCATTTTTAGTACCTACTTGTACTAATATTATCCATATTCTATAATGCAAAGAAATTATATCATGTTAGGGTTAAGTAAAAAATATAAAAATGTGAAAGGAGAAAAATTGTATTAAATTTAACATATTTTGCAATATAATCACTAAAAAATACAAAATGCAAAAAATAATATATATTTTTCAATAGTACCCAACATGTTTAGAACATGGTTATAGGTATTATATGTTTATAAAAAAATTCAGAGACTAATATTTAGTATTGACTTAATACATTTATAGTAATTAAAAATTAAAGTAGAGATAATATGACAGTTTCTTTTCATTGTTTCGGCGCCACCTTTACGTTTTTTATTTACTTCGGACATGATAGGTAATTTTAGGTATAGTAATTAATATATATATATAACTAATAAAAATATATTTTTTATTGTAAAATTATAACATGCACACGTTGCACTTTGCACAGAATAACTAAAAAGCATATATAACGTAAAATGTGTACCTATAGTTATGCGTAGGGCTAGGGACTTCATGCCCTTAAAAACCTTAAATATGCATGCAGGTATGTCCTACAAGATCACTTAATATTCTATTAAAATATGCATTTAAAAACCTTTATGTCACATATTTTACAATACAATACAGATTTATCTGCCGATAGATACTATTGTTTTGCCGAATTCTTTCACAAAATCGTTAAGCCGATCAAAATATTTAGATTTTGGTCTAGGCATTTTAATTATTTTATTATGGATTCACACAAATAACGCACAACACCAACTACCGTTAACTTATTAAAAACAAAAATATTCGAGAAGGGAATACCTAGTCCATAGAATGTTATTTTTGTATCATTATCGGGAATCATTCGATCGGTGTACCGAGAAGTAACAATGCGAGTGATCGGCGAGGAAAATACAAACACTAATTTTATATAAATAAAACTTGAGACCACTATCTTAGGTCCAGAATTCTATTTTAAAAAACGTTCTTTTATTTATAAAAATTACACCATTATATCAAAAATGGTCAAATATACAAAAAATGCAATTTTAAATTTTAAATATAGACTCGTATTGCTCTGAAACAGGTTTCTATACTACTTGGCTATGTGTTTGAATGGTTATTGAAAAACATGCATGCTCCTTGAAATCCCTAGCCTTAGTTTTGAGTGTAATTGTGTATATTATTGTTGGCTCCTATTAAACGGTTTCATGAAGTCGAGTTACGTACGACCTTTCAACACCTCGTAAAATTGCAGACCCGCAACGCGCTATTTATGACGAAAAGGTTAGGTCGTAAATAATCTATTACACACATTATCGCGCAGGGTGACACAATTCGACGCGTTTGCGGTGCCCGTAAAATAAACCGTATATAGCGTAAACAGAGGATTCGTGACCTATTATAATAATTCTAATAATAATAGTAAAAAATAATATATTATCATGTCGGGCGGGTCTTGAGTCCACTGAATTACTACGACTATGCGTCATCGTATCTTTCATACCGGCCTAGTAGGTACTAGGTGCAGTTGTATCGACTAAAATTTATATGTATATGTCATATATATATGACCAACTCGGATATGACTATCATTCATGAATGATATGTAAAATATTATATTTATAATATGTATTTTGCCTTAAATTTCTTATTTATCTATATTATATTAAATATTGACAGTCGAACAATTTTATATTTTAAAATAATTATAAAAAAAAAAACCCAACGCTCATACATAATATGGTACTGCAGTCATTATTACTTGTCATATTTTCAAACGTTTCCAACCGAATAAATCGCATAACCGGGTGCGTGCGCAGACTGCGACACCACCGCCATCGCCGTCGATGTCGTCAATAATAGGCGTCGAGTGTATAATCAATGCGTATTTACATCGAAAAATTGTCGCATGTTCAAACGGAAACGTGAGTTTAACACGTCTTGTACTACGGGTATATTGTACATCACTTGTCTTCAATAAAAAAACACTGAGTATTTACTCATTTAGAGTAATTATTATCTTTTTGAAGAAATAAATAAACAATATTGCGTGTTAATAGAATACTAAATTATTAGGGTGATTCTTACCGTGATTTTATGAAATGTAATTTTTCGTCGTTCTAAAAATAAGGTTAAAATAAATAAAGGTTAAAAACGAACAACAATTAATATCTGCTAATATATTATTAAATCGAAAAAAGAATATAGGTAAATGAAAATTATTGATCATTAAATCGACGCATTCCTATAATTATAACATATGTTCACAGAAATTAATTAATGGCAATTATATTGGTTTACTTGGTACATAATAATTCACGGGATAACGGTATTCGTTCAATTTTGTTTAAACTTTTTAATCATTATTATATTCGCGTAACGATAAAACAACAACAGTTGTGTGTGAAACTATTCGTTTTTGTTCGTTGAAAAATATTTGTTGTGCGTTTAATATAATTAAAACGTAATTGTTTGAAGTTGATGAAACAATTCTTAAAGTTACTTGCTGGAAGTCGTTTCACGTATTTAATTTAATCCATTTTTTGCCACGGGCTCGGTGTTCTACGTCATTGTACCTAGTCGGGTAGATACTCGCGGCAAGTTTACTTTTCCAATCTCGACACGATAAACAATTCCATTCGAATTCCTGCGAGTTAAACTTGACTTGCTAATTGTTATATTTTAAGCTGTATGTTTTGTTATGTACGTATATTATAGTGTGTGGCATCGAGTATAATACGTACCATCCTTTATGCAAATGGAAAAGTTGTCTCATAATTTAAAGTTCACGCGGCGGGGAGTAATATATATATATATTAAACCTATTGAATACAGGGCGATTGTTCACGTTTCGAGCTTTATCTATGGACATATATATATAAATATAAGTGACCTAAAAACAGATAAAACTCAGTTCATAATATAAAAAACTAGGTGGCCCCAGTTAAGGAATATTCCACCTGGGGGCAGATTTTAAAATGCCGCCCCTCAAAACCCATCTTTGTACTCATTCTAAAAAATAAATTATACTATATACTATATAATAAATGGAAATATTTAGCGGACTTTTGTTCGAATTTGAAGTACAGATTTGTTCATAAGTGTTATTAGAGAGAGTAGAAATGTAGAATACTTTGTTACAAGTACAGGAGACGCGATAGTGCAAACTGCACAATGATTGAAAATAATTGCTTGATAGTGTAGAAATAAAACTAAAATTGAAACTATTAATATCAAATTTAATAATATCGTCGTCTCATAGCATACTAAATAATAAGAATCCGATAATAATCTGTTTAATGGTTATAAATGTTATAATACGATTAATGCGAAGAATAAAACAAACAAGATTATTCATCAGTGTGTGTATGGCTGTAAATATAATATCATATACAAATTATACTCGAAAATAATACGAACGAAAATAGAAATGCGGAAGTCCGAGCGCTGCTTTAATAATATGGTTTTTCCAGTAATACGCACACCGATGTGATAACTCTGGTGGTATAAAAATATTACTATTTTAGATATTAATTTTAGAACATTTAAAATCTTTTGTTTTCGCCATAAAAATTTGCCGCCCGGGGCAGCTATTTGTTGGCGGCTCGGTCAACATTTTTCGTGTCCCAAAATTGGGTCACGACCCACATGTCGAAAATACCATTACAGAGTTAAAATATAAAAACTTCCTATTTTATTTCAATTAATTAGTTAGGGTTAAAGCAACATTATACAGTTTTATATAAATATATTTACTGAATAAAAAATATGAAATGGAAATATTTAGAAACTAGGTCGTGACGTTTTTCGTCCGCAGTTTATCGTAATATCTAATTGTAGTCAAGTAGGATTTTTCTCGAAAACGGTTAAACGTTTTAAATAATAGTATGTCAAAGCATCTGTTGCACGAATATCTGATGAGAGGCAATCGTAAACTTTTTATTTTTTAAATAAATAAACAAAGTTGTAAAGAACCGAATCATGACAATAATATGAGTACATGGTAGTAAATAGGAGAAAAAAACAAATAAAAATACGTCATTATGAAACACTTTCCATATAACAAATTAGAAATTAATTTAAAATCGTTATTTTATTCCCAAATAAAACACTATTTAGTATTTTTTTATAAAATGTGTACGGCGTGTACAGGATGTATATTGTATACCTATACATCCGAGTCGCCGTCACTCGCGGTATTTTTCGATCGTTATGTTTGACGGCGTTTATTTGTTTATGTAAATCTAAAACTTAATCAACGTTCCGGTGTGTTCACGTATGCGTAAATCAACTCATTCGATTCCAAACGTAGGTTTTGCTACGTTTTTAGTATGAATTCTAATAGCGTGTTTATAATTTTCCAAACAAAACGGACATCGGTGGATGATTTCGGTTCACTACTTTAACGACTGCATTGCGACCGCGTGGAATTTAGAGTAAACGAATTAATGGTTTTAATTAAAACACAGGAATATTATTAAATTACGTTATCGGCGTTTCAACGCTGCACTATTCCTATAATAGATTGGCAACAATAGTAAACATGTTTCAATACTATGCAAAAGAAGTTAGTTACATGTTTTGAGAAAATAACTCGTTGTTTTAGCTTGTTTTTTTTTTCATACTAAATTAAAACCATTAGTGAATTTACGATACATCATGCGACCGTAGTGATTGACGCAGTCATTGAGGTAGACGATGAATGTTTACGATTTGACCGTATAATTTTTTGTAAAACTTTTATAATGACGTATTTTTGAAAAAAAAAGGTTTTATATGTATTTTGAATTAAAAAAAAAATATGATTTATATGCGTGCACGCTTTTGTGTATAAGCTGAAGTGTCGTAAACACACAATGATTTATACCAGTAAAATATAAGTGGTCAAAATTAATAAACACATACATTTTTTTGTAAACATTTAAATATTTTATCTCAAAACAATGAAAAAAAAGCCACGTAGGTTATTTGATGTTTAACGACAGTAAAAAAAACAACTTATTTGGAGTATTTCTATTTTTAATTTTTATAATAATCCTTTGCCGTAATATTTTTTTTTTATTAATACGAAAAGACGGGAAAATTGATTATTTCGAGACAAGTTTGAAGTACACGGCCATGATACATATATGTAGGTGTTAAAACAATGTAGAAACTCTATGACAAACAAACAAAAATATAAGGATATTTAAAATAATAATCCTTTATATATGTATAAAAAAACAGGCCTTTTTTATGTTCCCATTTTGTGACGACGCTGTTTAACTTTTTTCCAATTTTTTATCACAGAGTTTTGTGGTATTAAATTTTGTCAATAGTTTCGTTTTATTTAGCAGAGGCAAGAATTAGTATTCAGACCTGGCAATTCAGGAAGGCACTAGGGGTGATGATTTCGGGGTGAGCTTGTTTTATTCGAAAACCTATTTCGGTAAAAACGCCGATAACGGCGAGTTATCACAGCACTGCAGGCGGCGCGAATCACGCGAACGGCGTACCGCACGGCACTTGAATTTTCCGTTTCCGATTAAAATATAAAACGCGACGCGCGGCCACGCGTTGCAGCGTGAATGTTCCGCCGCCGTGGCCGTGTGGTCGCGTGGCCGCGGCGATGGAACGATGACGACGTAGTCGCGCGCTGCGGACAGGACCCTGGATACCGCGGTCTTGCTGTCCGTCCGGAGGTCGTTTAAAAAAACGGCCGTTAGAAAAAAAAATTACTTTCCATGAATTCGTGAATAATTATCATTGGCTGTTCGTTTTTCCAACTGTTTCGGCCGACGCGGGGCTACTGGTTTTCCCTTCCCTTTCAGTCGTCGTCGGTTCGCGCGTATGTCCGAACGTGTGTCCGTGTTTCGAGAATTTTATGCCGACCGCCATTGTCTCGTTTCTCGGTTTCAAAATTTCGTTTCGCGCCGATGGTAATAGTATTTATCGACGAATAATCGCACGTCTCACGGCGGTCGCGTGGGCGCAACCAAATTATTTCGTCGCCAAAATACTACCGTACCATCGATATTCGGTGTTTAACGAATTTTTCCTATCGTATCGCCGCCGTCGCGTCCGGTGCGCGGTCCATTACGCGAGTGTAATGGCCATCGCCTTCGGAGTTTCAACGATTCCGTCGAGGCTCGGACGACGACGTCTAATCCAAGCCGGTATAGGCTACGAGTGTGCGTTTTTTGACGTCGTCGTTTCGTATCGTATTCGCCGTGGTCGGTGCGATCGCCGCCGTTTGTACTATCGATATTCGGTGTTAAGTATATTTTCCGTCTCGGTCGTGGTGTCGCGCCGTCGTCACCGCCGTTCGCCAATACGGCTTGTGAATTTTACCGTCCGCCAAAAACAAACGAATTAATTATGGTAATATCGTGGTTCGCGCGAGTAGTAAATAATCGTTCCGTGGTGTTTTTGCCCGCGTCGTGGTGTTTTTATTCGAGTCTACCTGCAGCACGAAATGCGTTGTGAAATGTTTCAGACCCGCCGAATGAAAACGGTCGTCAATGGAGTCGACGACGGCCCGAGGTTAGTGATAGATAATATAATATTATAATATTTTATCGATGTAACAAATAAGTACGATCCACCGACGCGTTATGCGAAACTTATTATTATTATATATTATTATTAAACCTTCGTTCACAACGCGCGTTGAAACTGATCAATTGCGAGTGTAGTAGTAGTGAATTCGACGGCCAATCGGTCGAGCGAATGAGAAATGCCGACGCTAGGTCTATATTAGCGTGGCCGCCGTGACGGGACGACGACCACGACGACGCGGTCGCGCGCCGCGGACAGAACTCCGGATACCGCGGTAACGATTCTCGGTAAACAAAAAACCGTTACGAAAAAAAACACTTTCCATGATTCGTGAATAATTCTCATTGGCCGTTCGTTTTTTTAATTGTTTCGGCCGACGCGGGGGACGCTGGGATTACCATTCCGCCATTGCTTCAGTCTTAGTCGGTTCGCGTTTATGTGGTGGGCTTCTCCGAACGGGTCCGTGTTTCGAGATTTTTATGCCGACCGCCATAGTCTCGTTTCTCGGTTTCAAAATTTCGTTTCGCGCCGATGGTAATAGTATTTATCGACGAATAATCGCACGTCTCACGGCGGTCGCGTGGGCGCAACCAAATTATTTCGTCGCCAAAATACTACCGTACCATCGATATTTGGTGTTTAACGAATTTTTCCTATCGTATCGCCGCCGTCGCGTCCGGTGCGCGGTCCATTACGCGAGTGTAATGGCCATCGCCTTCGGAGTTTCAACGATTCCGTCGAGGCTCGGACGACGACGTCTAATCCAAGCCGGTATAGGCTACGAGTGTGCGTTTTTTGATGTCGTCGTTTCGTATCGTATTCGCCGTGGTCGGTGCGATCGCCGCCGTTTGTACTATCGATATTCGGTGTTAAGTATATTTTCCGTCTCGGTCGCGGTGTCGCGCCGTCGCCGCCGCCGTTCGCCAAAACAGCTTGTGATTTTTACCGTCCGCTATAAGCAAACGAATTATGGTAATATTGTGGTTCGCGCGAGTAGCGAATAATCGTTCCGGCGTGTTTGCTCGCGTCGTGGTGTTTTTATTCGAGTGTACCAGCGCGAAATACGTTGTGAAATGTTTCGGACCAACCGAATAAAAACGGTCGTCAATGCAGTCGACGACGGCCCGAGGTTAGTGATAATATATTATAATATTATATTGATGTAATAAATAAGTACAACCCACCGACGCGTTATGCAAAAGTTTTTATTTTATATATTATTATTAAACCGCTGTTAAACAACGCGCGTTGTCGTCTATACGATTTTCGGAAATGAGTTTCATTTCGGCGCCGAGATATATTATTAATACCGAGAACGGATAAAATCCATTAGGCACGTCGCGTTCGTCGCCAAGTCGTCTATATTAGGTACGCACAGTCTTATTGTCATGTTTATTTATCCGATCGTCTCCTATCGCCCTCGCTGAATTTACTCTGTTCGTCCAGTGGCTCGACTGGGCTAAATTGGGCCCTAGTGTCGTCTTGAAGGGAGGGCCCTATAATTTTTGTTCTTTTACAATAATATACATATATACTATAATACAATAGTGTTCATTCAAAAAGTGCCTACTAATCCGCTGGGCGAGCCCGAGCGCCGAGTAGCGAGTATAGTAGTAGTGAATTCGACGGCCACTCGGTCGAGCGATTGAGGAATGCAACGCTAGGTCTATATTAGCGTGGCCGTGTGGCCGCGTGGCCGCCGTGACGGGACGACGATACGACGCGGTCGCGCGCCGCGGACGGAACTCCGGATACCGCGGTAACTATTCTCGGTTAACAAAAAACCGTTACGAAAAAAATAACTTTCCATGATTCCTGAATTATTCTCATTGGCCTGTTCGTTTCAACCGTTTTAACGGCCGACGACGCGGGGATTTCCTTTCCGTTGTCCCTTCAGTCTTCGTCGGTTCGCGTGTATGTGGTGGGCTTCTCCGAACGGGTCCGTGTTTCGAGATTTTTATGCCGACCGCCATAGTCTCGTTTCACGGTTTCAGAATTTCATTTCGCGGCGATGGTAATAGTATTTATCGACGAATAATCGCACGTCTCACGGCCGTCGCGTGGGTGGAACCAAATTATTTGTCGCTTAAATACTACCGTACCGTCGCGTCGTGTTTACCGTGTTTTTCATATCGTATCGCCGCCGCCGTCGCATCCGGTGCGCGGTCCATTACGCGAGTGTAATGGCCATCGCCTACGGAGTTTCAACGTTTCCGTCGAGGCTCGGACGACGACGTCTAATCCAAGCCGGTATAGGCTACGAGTGTGCGTTTTTTGACGTCGTCGTTTCGTATCGTATTCGCCGTGGTCGGTGCGATCGCCGCCGTTTGTACTATCGATATTCGGTGTTAAGTATATTTTCCGTCTCGGTCGCGGTGTCGAATTAATTATGGTAATATCGTGGTTCGCGCGAGTAGTGAATAATCGTTCCGTGGTGTTTTTATTTGAGTGTACCTGCAGCACGAAATACGTTGTGAAATGTTTCGGACCCGCCGAATGAAAACGGTCGTCAATGGAGTCGACGACGGCCCGAGGTTAGTGATAGATAATATAATATTATAATATTTTATCGATGTAACAAATAAGTACGACCCACCGACGCGTTATGCAAAACTTATTATTATTATATATTATTATTAAACCCCCGTTCACAACGCGCGTTGAAACTGATAAATTGCGAGTATAGTAGCAGTGAATTCTATATTAGCGTGGCCGCCGTGACGGGACGACGACCACGACGACGCGGTCGCGCGCCGCGGACAGAACTCCGTATACCGCGGTAACGATTCTCGGTAAACAAAAAACCGTTACGAAAATAAACACTTTCCATGATTCGTGAATAATTCTCATTGGCCGTTCGTTTTTTTAATTGTTTCGGCCGACGCGGGGGACGCTGGGATTACCATTCCGCCATTGCTTCAGTCTTCGTCGGTTCGCGTTTATGTGGTGGGCTTCTCCGAACGGGTCCGTGTTTCGAGATTTTTATGCCGACCGCCATAGTCTCGTTTCACGGTTTCAAAATTTCATTTCGCGGCGATGGTGATAGTATTTATCGACGAATAATCGCACGTCTCACGGCGGTCGCGTGGGTGGAACCAAATTATTTCGTCGCTAAAATACTACCGTACCATCGATATTAGGTGTTCAGCGTATTTTTCGTATCGTATCGCCGCCGCCGCGTCCGGTGCGCGATCCATTACGCGAGTGTAATGGCCGTCTCGCCTTCGGATTTTCAATAATTTCGTTGAGGCTCGGACGACGTCTAATTCAAGCCGGTAAAGACTCGAGTGTGCGTTTTTTGACGTCGTCGTCGTTTCGTATCGTATCGCCGCCGTCGCGTCCGGTGCGCCATCCATTACGCGAGTGTAATGGCCGTCGCCTTCGGATTTTCAACGATTCCGTCGAGGCTCGGACGTCTAATCCATTCGATGTTTGGTGTTTAGTGTATTTTTCGTCTCGGTCGCGTTCGCGGTGCGCTGTTTGTACATTTTACCGTCCGCCATTTTGTTTTTGGTGTTTCGCGAGTCTCAGCCACGGCTCGGATGGTAAAAATATAACACTTTTTTTCCGTTTCGTTTCGATTTGTGCGTGTAAAGAATTCGCGATCACTTAAAGTGGGCCAGCCACAATGGGTGCATCACATTCGTTCATTATTGTATTGCGATGGCGCCACAAACAAACCTATATTTGAGGTAGGTTAGGTTAAGTTTATTATTACAATAATAATATGATTCATTTCTATATATTCAAACAGCCAACTTATTTATGTTTCGGTCGTGCCAACGAGGCAACATATTATTATTATTATTATTGAAGTACATGAAACTTAGCATACATATTCTGTCAATCAAATAATAAAAAATCTATTAACTTATTTTTATTATAGTTATAATATAAATAATATATATAGTTATAATATAAATAAGTTTACGTACATAAATGAAAATAATTATGCGTTTATAATATGTTTGCTTGAAAAAATAAATTAAACTTTTTACTTTGAATATATTTTTTTAAATGTTTATCGCTTTAGTTGTGCGCTCTTATAATATATGAGTATATTTTATTATAATATAAACGACGCATTAAATCAGTCGTCGTGTATTCTTGCACATTATTTTCTTCGACTATGTTTTATTTATTTATTTTTGAGTCATGAATGTTACGAGAATATAGGCGGAGATTTGTAATGTCGATTTGTTTATAAATTATTGTGTGTTAAATGTTTAGGGCCGGGGTCAGTAATCTTGAAAAGTCACAAACAATTTTAACATATGTTCAAAGACCACAAAATAGAATAGCCTTCTTTTTTTAAGATTGATGAGTGTCGAGTGATTATTACTGGTTAACTACTTAATTTTATTTTATAGCGTTATCAAAATAGGTAATAAGTTTCGATACTATTTTAAGTTTTTACCAGTTTTACACGTTGTTAGGCTTTAAACTCACACCGTAAAAATAACGTTATAACTATAATGTTATTTCTGAATTTGAATATTCATCCAATTTTCTGTTTTTAAGTTTAATTTTTATAGATATAGCATTCAATTGAGAATTATTTAATTGTGATGTATAGTATATCTATTCATTTTTTCGATATCTCATCAATGAAATGTTAGCTTATAGAATTGTTTGTAAGTGCTTCCAAATTCAATCGATATTTATTTTGATAAATTTAGTTACAAATAGACTTGAATAAAACTGTGCCAAGGTTTTAGCTTAGAGAAAAATATATATAAAAATGACATTATTTTGCAACTTTAATTTGAAAAACGTAAATTTTTTATTTAAATACAATGTTTATTACGCAAGTCAATCTTTCGAGGACCATAGGTTTTCAATGCCTGCTTTTGGATACACGGGTCTTCCAAGTTATTTAACCATTTGCTTCGGATGACACGTTCTGTTTTGAAAAACGCGGTCTTTGTGAAATAGTAAGGAAAGTCTGGAAAAGACAAATATATAATTTAAATCTCGTCGTCTATCCAATCGTGCAGTGAATTAATGAACTCGATACAGTATACGCGTATTACGAACATTGTACAATCGGCTATAGTTATCATATATGTATATCCTTCGCGGCGAACCGATCGATAGTCAATCAAAACAATTTCTCAAACGTAGAGTATGATTACAAATCCTTAGAAGTTTGCTGCTTTGTGTACAGAGTAATAAGTAGGTAAATGTATTATTATGTCGATAGTTAAAGGATATAATATCCGTTTTAGCGAAATAAATTGACTTAAAGAGGTATACGGGTACAGCCGGTTAATTAAATAGATTGTTTACTCTTAACTATACGAACCAATTTATTCGAGCATCGTTTCTATGTACTGTACATTATGTTTTCACCCGTCGTCAGCAGGGGTGTGAAGTTTTTTCTCTGTGAACTTAGAAGTCAAGAACGTATGTCACCCTGAAATATATTAAAATATCGTAAGTTATTAGCGATTACATTTTCGTATTTTACGTATATAATAGGCGTTGCCAGGTCATTATGATATAATCGATGATTATAGTAATAATATTTATTTTAAGGGGGGTTTTTGTTTTTGAAGGACTGTGTTCAGGGGAAGTGATGCTTTTTGAAATATGCATATTTCAGGGACGCTTTTTTTGGTTTTTGAATAGAAGCGCAAAGCTTCAAGGCTATTACGAATTTTTACCATCTCAGTTATATTATGGTTAAACATTACCCTCCCACCAAATAAAATATTGAAGAAAGGAACAATGATGATAATTTAAAATAACTAGATAAATAATTTAATAAAATTAATTAATATTTTAAGTTATTTACATTACATACAAAACTTTTTTCATTTTTTTTACGTTATTTTTACATTATTAAGTTGAAAATTTTTTGGATACCTAATACAAATGGCATACTTTAATTATTGAAAAAAAAACTTTTCTTGCCTTTCATACACGAAATTGTTTTTTTACAAGAGTAGTTGATTTGTTTTATAATATTTTTCTCATGGTTAATCGGGAAATTGGTTTTACACAGATTTTCAATTATTTTATTTTTAAATTTTGTAACACTCTTAATCCAAATAGCTGTTTGACTTTCGAAATAAATATTCTTTAATGGGACTGTCGTATATAATATTAGGTAGATATGATTATCGCGGCAATCGACTATTGTTTATGATTACTTTTCATGACTTCACTGACAAAAAAGCTCCCTAAAAAACTAACACGTATTCTGCGTATAAAAACTGTGTATATATATTATATATACAAAAGTGCGTTGCGGACGAAATTTGAGAATTATGTTTTTGTAATTATTATTACGCTCGCGCGTTTTAATGGACGTTGATAATGGTCGTCGGACGATAATGTAAAACTCATAAATAAACTTTTTTTTTTTACGATGCATATTATGATCATGTACCTATACGATCTTGTTTTTTTAATCAAATGTCATTTTCCCAGGTCATGTGAATAATATTATTCATAATATAGGCGCTAATGTAATTTCGCGTTGCTATGGTATATTTAGTATTGGTTACCTACTCCTACAATTAATTTACAGCTATTAGGTCAACGAACGATTTCTTTGCTTTTAGACACTTTGAATGTATAAAGTCAATTCGAGTTGAAGTAAATCATAATGGCATAATATTATGATGATTTATTTTATAAAAAAAATAAATTAAAATTCTTTAAGTACATGAAATATAACGTGATCTATATACAAAATTGTACGATGTTCAGTTTTTGGAAAAATGTAATAATCATTTTTTTAAAATAAGTTTCTAAGAAAATATAAATGATTTTATTTGACCGCTCCCCCGATTCGCATGAAAATACGAATAGGTACAATAAAACAATAGGTACTGTATGTTATCTTTTGATAAAAATTAAATTATATTGTGTTAGGTATTGAGTATATACGATTCTAACCTTACTATTATTCCTTTCTTAAAGAAAGTAAACTGAATTTAAGAGCACTGATAATCGAAGCGTTCATGATATAAATACATAAATAATATTTTGATCTCTTAAGTGCTTGTTATTATATATATATTATATATATATATATATATATATATATATATATATATATATATATATATATATAGACAGAAATGTCCAATTTATACATTACACACATGAGTGAGTGGATATAATTTATATATATATATATGTTTTTATAGCCAGTATATTATATTTACCTTGGAAAATTTACAGTCTATGGATACAATTTTATGACTTAAGGAAACGTCGGTTATAAAAATAATCTTAGTTTGTTTCTCAACGTCGCTATCATACTCGTGGGAATATTGATTTTGGCCGTGATTTCATTAAATATTTTTGAGCGAGACACTAGAACAATAAATAAATAGTTTTTCATACAATATACATGTATATCTAAGCCAGTTTGTATTGATCAAATTAATTTTTGATTTTGATTAGATCTTTGATTTATTGTAAAAGTAAATAAACGGAAAAATACGAACGCTCTTTAATAATTACAATATCATTCCAAATTATAACCAATAAATAATTACGAATCTTTAGTTCTACGCATAACCTAATTTGTTTTGAGTGTTAGAACAATCGATGATAACAAACGCGTCTTGAAAATATAATACGAATAGAATAACTAATGATTATTGTACGTTTCTAAAAAAAAGTTTACAGTTCGCACACGAATTTATAATGATTGCTTGACGGTGTATATATACGTATAAAACGTTCAAGTACGTTTCACGATCATTCAATATTATAGGTATTTGTTTAAATATTACGAAAAACTTCAAAGTATTAACGGAGGTTAGCGGCGATGTATCATAATTTCAGGTTATCTAGAATCTATAAACATACTCATTAGTGTAAAATGTGCAGTTGGTTTGTTTATTTTTTTTAAGTCATGTTATACTATTATGAATTTTAATTTATTGAGACAGAGAGAGAATAAAAGAGTAAAACTATACCTAAATATAAGTTTAGAGTCACCGAAACTATTTCCATTATAAATGGGTCTTAAATTAAAATTTTTTTTTTAACTCTTAACTAAATCAAAGTTGAAAATCGTAAGTAGTATTAATTCCAAGCCAAAATTCTCTTCAGTTGGTTAAAAAAAAAAAAGGAAATTTCAACTTAATTACGTTTCATGCTTTTATGTCGGTTATTTAATTTATGACTAACCATATATTCTGTGGACATTTTCCAAGTTTATTATTTTTGTGACCAGAAAAAAATTTAAATTTTTTTCGTTTAAATATATATTATAAATTGTTGATAGGGTTCACCCTCATCCCCCCTCCCCATTTTACTGCCACCGATCTCGCGTTTTGTCCCCATGATATTTTATCGTAGATCGTCGGCCGTTGGTTTTGATTATACCTCGGTCTACTCCTATTCGATTTACATTTTTACGCTGATCGTTTGATTTCGACTCACGGTACCTGCTGTGGATGTGACGGCCCCAAGCATAGAATAATTTATTTACGTTGGAAAATTGCATTCATTCTGTGCGCGTGGTCACGTAGTTTACTTACTCGGTAACGCTCAATAATATGTTTAGGTATTCTGGGGTCTTGCGAGTGCGGCCGATTTACCGGGTTTTCTAATTCGGTTAATACAGTCCGTGTTTTAAGCGTATAAGCAGATTAAAACACGGTGTTTTTTACCGTTATTTAGCTAGTGTTTACAAAAATACTGCAATTAGATTTGAAAGGTCCTAGTGCACAAGAATACATCCTCATTATATTATATAATACATACTACACCGGGCGTATGTTACAACGGTTGATCGACTCGCGTAATTCTATATTATTAGTTAATTAATAATCAATAATCATCAATCATCATTGGAACAGATGTAGACATTATTTTGCTTAACATTTTTATCATTTCAAAATGTGTTTCATTACCTAACAATTTTGTGTAGTGTACATCTATACAACTTTATTTTCAGAGTATTTGCATGTTTTAGGTATTTTTGTATTTTCGGGCATATTTTTGGATTTAAAACGTTTTAGATTTTATTTAGACTTCATTATCTGGGTATTAAAGTGCTTGTTTGTGTGACTCGACCACTAAATAATGGGTAATATTTAATTTTTCAAAATTTACCATCGATAATCAGTAGGGTATCGTTTATGAAGACAACGAACTACTATATAGTAAATATTTTCAAAAATTATTGTGGTATGACGTATGTCATATCTAAACATTTTATCTAAGCATTTCATTATGATAAAATTGCTTTAGTTATGTAATTTCAGAATTATTTATTTATTTTTTGTACTATTTAAATTTATATATATTTTTTTAAATGTTACTGAATCAATTTTTATTTAGAGAACACTTTAAGTGCATTTTTAAAATTTTTAAGGTACAATTGCATGCATCGTTATGGGGGTTTCGGGGAATATTATAATTATCTGTCCTAGTCATTACATCCCTTTGGTAATAACCGTTTGATGTGGTCAGAGTACGCGTTAAAATAATAACATACGTTTGTCAACACGTCCGGCGGTCACCCCTCGTAAAACTTATTAACTAATGGAAAACGTGATAATTGTACCTTTTCGTTTTCATTTCGGTTTCCGACACTACTTTGGATAACAAAACCTCTTTCAAAGAGTGGGCGGGCGTGTAGACGTTATCATTTCATTCGCGTATTATAATCCGCAGCGACGCATTATACGTATAATACATTATACATAATAATATGTATATAATATGCATGGAACAGTGCCAAAGTCGTTTCGGATTTTTTTTCCATTTCATTATTATTATTATTATTATTATTATTATTATTCATCTTGACGCCGTGGAATAAGGCCGTGAGCGTTTGTGAAAAGTTTCTGCAGACTATGTGTTTCGCGCCGTACGCCCCCTAACTCCTCGTGGAAATGTACATCGTATAAGTGCCGCAGTTGTTATAGTCCTACAAATGTCGAGCACCATTAAATACCGTTGAACCGTTTTAACGAACTGCCGTCGTTGTTCCCGCCCGATATAGAGCGCAATAATAATAATATTAATAATATGATATTAATTTTTCCCGGCCGTTATAATCACGCGCAATGTGCGAATAAAAACCAAGAGCTCGCGCAATCCGTTGGTTATTAATTAATAATTATTATATAGTCTAAACACTAGTCCCGTGTCTTCCGTTGGCTCGTCCAGAGTTAACACATCGGGCCATACTTAATTCATCCAAATGTCTAACTTATTTTTTGTCTTATTTGAAACATTTTTTTTCTTGCTCAAAATACCCGCCGAGTTTAAACAGTGGTTCGTCGGTTGGATGACTTACTGAAATTATTTAGTTATGGTCATTGGCAGATAAAAAGTTCAGGATATGCCCCCGAAAAAGTTACTATTTTAAGTCAGAAGTGGATGGGTCATGCCCATTATAATACCCTCTTGTATGACCTCTCAACACTAGGCAAAACAAAATAATTTAATTATTTTCACTGTTTTTAAGTTAGTAATCATAAAAACATTACTTAATGTTATTATTTCTATTACGGAAACGGACAGTAATATTTTTTGATAACGGACAATACTTATTTCACATCCATACCACGCAACAGCGGTCTTTTTTGAATGCCGATTACGATCGATTAATGTTCTATATCACCGGTCATAAAGATAAAATTAATTGTGTCGACAGAATAACCAGAAACACGTATAAAACGTTAAGAGTATGCCGTGCTTAATCGCTTCGATATTGTGTGTTATATTTTTTCTAATTTTCTAATTTTAAATAATTCTAAACATAAACCTGTCTACAACGGACACCTGTCTATAAAGGACAATTATGTTGGTCCCGCGACTGTCCGTTTTATACAGGTTTCACTGTATTATATTTAAAAAGTCTGATCAAACATGAAGGCATGAGTTTGGGCAAGATTTAAATTAATACTTTTCTAATGATATAGTTATAATTTTAGTTCCTCTGTCTCTTACCAGAAATCCACGTGCTTCTTTAATAATAATAAAAAAAATCATCCATATTAGTTATGAAATTTAACAAACTCAAGTTAACTTTTATATATCAACTAACTATTAATCAAATCATTATTTGTACTTCTCGAACGTCTATCATTTTTTTTTCATGGTACTATGCAAATGCATACGGATAATTATAATGTTTGTTTAAAGTATACAATATATTGTGTCACAATTAAAGGAAATGATCGTATGAGTGTCTGACGAATTAATTGCAGTGATTGTATGTAATAATTATAACGCATCGTGTTTTATTCGTAGCAAACATTAAATTTCGTTTCGTATTTAGATCGCCACCGTTTTAAATAAATAAACCGTACTCGAGGCTATAAAATGAGTGGGTTTGCACGTGTGGCGGTATTTTGTATTTTATTTTAAGATATACTCGTAAATTAATTTTGAACAGCACCATAATATACCGTTGTGTTTGATAAGTGTCGTAAAGAAACTCGTATTTTTAATCGTTACGCGTGTTTACACCTACGTTCTAGCCAAAAAATAATGTGATTTTCGATTAAAACGGTTCTATTAAGTTTAAATAAATTGACTCGCCATCTATACGAGTATAGTACTCAAAGCGATAATACCGGCAGGCGTAATTCGACTTCCGTTAAATCCGTGTATATGTGTTGGGTTTTATTTTCTTTTAATATTAAAAAAAAAAAAATTAAACGTTATATAGCTTTCAAGTTATACTTAATTGCTAGTTATATTACTACTTCATTTGTGAAATCTCCACGTCTCTGTGAGATATTTTGTATAAACGACAAGAATTATAAATATTTTAGTCAAGAATGATCATAAGTTGTATCTATTTATTTATTTAAGTTCGTTTTTATTTATTTTATTACAGTTTTTTCGAGCACTAGCTATACTATTAATAATCAATAAAGCTATGGCGGTTTAACGTGATCGAAATGTTTTCTAAAATAATTATAAACTTTTGAAAATTTAAAAAACGCGATAAAAATCTCGACGACTTCGATTGTTTAATATTCAACCGAATATACAAATTTAACGCTGAAATCATGACGTTTCCTTGTAGTTTGTGGTAATAAGTTTCGTTTAAAAAAAACAGTGCACCCATCAGTATCATTTTATGAGAAAACATTATTATTCCGTAATCGTTTGGTGAAAAAATGCTTTGAAAAACATTATGCATTGCCTTTTAAACATGCAATTTTTTCATTTACGTCATTTTATATTTACGTATTTATTACCTATAGCAAAGTATAAATAATTTTATTATCATACTGAAAAAAAAAAAACAAATATATGATAAATAAGTTATGAAATTGCTCATATTTTAAATGAAATTATTGTTTTAAAAAAAACTTTTTTTCTATGACCTGTTGCAAAAAAAAAAAAAATGATTGACGTGAAAGAAAATATTTATCAAATTGTTTTTATTACTAAGGTCTCTACTAGTTTTGCGTCCTTGAAATATTAATTTTTTTTCTAAATCGTTAACTCTAAAATATTTCATTTTCAATGAAACGTATTTCTTTTTTGGTTTTTGGTTAAATAATTGGTATTATAAAATAATTTTGTTTATTTATAGCCTTCTGCTACTGAAGTTTTTTTTTCATAACGAATTTTGAACAATATTCAATTTGACTCTTATAATAGACCGCATCGACATCGTGGTTACCCCGACAACCATTCTATGACGTATTTTATTGAGAAAGCTATTCTAAAATAAAAAAGTTCTGTGTTAAAAATGCGCAATCAAACGTTATTTTTTACCCTTTTTCCTTCTAACTTCGAGTTCATTAGTTCTGACTATTCGTGGTCCATAATAAGCGATCTAATTATCGGCTAGTTATTTTATCAGTGATTAACTTATGCGGGTATGGCCGTATACAGGCGTGCGCTGACTCTAAAATTAGTTTGTGCCTACATGTTGTTTTGGGCTCCGAACAAATTGTATTCATAAAACTAGATTTAGCAGAACAAACGTTATTCTTATCATATTATTATTATATTTTGTATATATCATATTCAATGATATCTTTTTCAGTTTATTTGCTTTTTACTCAAAATTCTAAAGCCCCTTGAATGTGAAAAAAAAGAAGAAATAATTAGTCGTTAATTTAAACAAACTGACGTTGACTTTCGTAAATAATGATGTTTTTAGCCCAATTATTTATTAATGAACTCTCTAATTATATTTTTCAGTTGTCAATTATTTGGCAACATTTGTTGGATAACAGTTAAATTAGATATATAATCGATAGTTTATTCCAATAATTACAATACAATTATTAAATAGAATAGGGTTAAGGACCTTCCAAATCGTTAAAAAAAAAATTTTTTTTTATGTCCGGGCACATGTCTGCACAATCTGAGCGCACGTCTACGGGGGTTTTCATTTTTCAAGAAAAAGTAATCGTTGTTTAGGCGTTGCATGATGTCGATATGGATTTTTCGATTCAGCATAAAAACTTTAATCGAATCGTCTTTATTGTTGCTTTGTTTGTTTGTCAATAAACAGTGTGCACGTGGATTTGGTTCTAAAAAATTCCGAGATTTTTAACACTAAAGTAGAAACCTTTTATCGCTACGACGAAACGATGTTTTTATATTATAATGAATATTTTTATTTTTTTATTTAGTTCGCTTTAAAGATTAAAGCATACTTTAATTTAAACTAAAAGATTATTTGTTTAACGGACCGATTTCATTAAAACTCACACGCGGATTTGCAGACCTTTCAAAATAAAGCTTCTTTTACTAGTCATCACCACTTTAAATCCGGATATTCGGCGGCGATTTTAAAAGAACACGCGCGTTAATCATGCGATCAAACAATGCGTTATCACGTTTTGTACGTAATTATATTTTCAAAATTTTCTATATCCATCGACGTAAACTGCACATTTTCCGTAATATAAAAATAGCAATTAATATTATATAACTAATACTAATGATTAATATCGTACATATTATATACGTTTTTGATCGTTTATTATTTCACCAAACCAATATAGTGTAACTAATTCAAGTGACCACGTATTCGATAATAATTATTATACATATACATAAACGTATACACATATATATATATGTAAACTCGACGTCAAACTAACTCGAATCTATTTATTTCTGACTAATTGATAATAATTATTATTTGAAATAATATTATTACGTGTACATAATGTCATAATGACACAAATATTACAATATTAACTCCCGTGCACCACCACCCGCAGCCCATAGTGTGGGTGTTCCGTACCACTTGTTTTCTAGCTTGAAACCTCAAATTTGATTTAAGTTTCGACGAATGTTATTTTATAGAGCATTCCGTAACACAAACATTCGACGACTGTTATTTTAAAACGATTAATAATAATTGTTCTGATGTTGGTTTTAGATTCCGAGTGAAGCGAGAGAGAATCGCAAAACTGTCGAATAGTATCTCATAGGAGACTAAAAATGGAAAAACGTTGAATTTCCGTAGGTCGATTTTGATAATCATATCACAATTATTATATTTCTTTTGATAAAACGAACGATTTTGTTTTATTTAAGAATTGAATACAATTTTCATTGGCCAAACCCAAATAGTGAATAATGTTTGAGACGATCAAACGGTCTTTTGTTGTGTATCATTAAAAAATCAACGTTTTGCTTTAGTCGTTGATTCGATATTATGCACCCACGTTCACCATCGTCGCATTAATATATGCACTGGTCGGCGAGTTCACCGTACCGCCCGCGTTACTATTAGTTACGGTAATTATTTATGACTTCATTTTTATGGACCAAACGAGACCAGAGGAGCCCCGGGCTGCCAGGCGACTGCTGTCCTATTTGTATTAACGTCGGTCGGCGTCGTTTTGATGAAATATGTTTCACGAGTCTCCACATGGTTTTAAGATTCACGTCGATCACTCAAGGGACCACCCGATTAATTATAATAGTAATAATTTAAATTTCACGAATGACTTTATTATGCAGCCCACCCAAGATCACATTTAAAACACGTCACATGTGAATGACGTTATGCCCTCTCCTAGAACGCGTATTTAATATAACATCGTGTAGATAGCTCGCCCCTAACAATAACGTTATGGAAATAGTCTGAGAAAATTAAAAACTTTGACCCCGCCATGACTATAGAGGCTCGAGTTTTTCAAATTGCCCCCCTCCGAGTTTTTTCGTCTATTTTCATTTTAAACGGTTTTACTAAATAGGATTTTAGATTCCGAGTGATTATATTTTGTAATTTTTTTGTATATGTGTAGTTCACATTGTGTACACGATAATTTGCTTCTATTGCTATAATATATCAACCACCTTTAAAAATAAAGCTGATCCACCCAACCTCTTTCACTCGGAATCTTTTTTCCGAAAGCAATGACATGCCTTTGGTCTCAAATTTAAAATATCAATTTACCAGCATCAATCACCCGTCACCTGTATCTCATCCGAGTCTTATATCTCACTCTTTTTAGTTTTTACAGTCGTTAATTTTGGAGCTTTTGAGTGATATTGCTCTTTATAATCTCTGATGGATACTGCCGTAAATTTAATGTTGCCGTATATCAGTACAATACTAGTGCGCACAGTATAGTCACATTTAAAAACAAGGCAATCTCACATTTATTTAAAACAAAAGTTGTAAAATGCCACAAATCTAAATGTCACATCAAATCGATTTTTTTAAACAATACATTTTGTGTCGCGGCGGTCTTGATCGAAATCAAAACGTCAATACTGCTAAGTGAAAATTTTGAAAATGACCACTGGTCACTGTAGTCACAGATAGTGTAGTATTGAAGACGACGTAGTTTATAAGTATAGAAGGAAATATGAGCGTGTTACGCACTTAATAATAATTTCCAATACGATTTTGGGTTTTAAAATCATTTAAACTTGGCTTGTCTTCACTGTATATAAATCCTAAACTTTAAATATATTTTATTTTTTTTTGATTATCTGATAAATTATTGTTCGGTTGGATATAATTTTTTTCGTTTTTATAATTTAGTCATTAATACGAAAGCCCTTTCCTTGACTCATAACCGTGTTTCAATTTCAAACAAATTTTCTTTCAAGCGGTACGTGAATATTTTCAAAATTTATACGCGATACCGGAATAAAAAGGTGGGGAGAACCGCCGCAGGCTTACGGGATTTATTAATATTGCCTACGTTATGAGTACAAGAGTTTCGAGAGACTAAAGTCTCGTTCCTTGGCTGGCTTTCGAAACGCGCACAACAAATATCATAAATTATGCATGTTATTGAGAGGGTTAACCGTTTTTTTTTTTTGATATTAAGTAGAATGACCGAGAAAAGACGCCAAAAATTCCAAAACAATCAAAACTTTTGCTAAATATTATCGTGTGTTACGCTGTTTGTTCAGTGACGCCGAATATTATACGTTGTAGGTCTGGATGCACCGTCACCCTTTCCCTCGAACGGTCTTTTTTGTGGGATACCGTCGCGTATATTTATGTAAAAACGTAAGTATCGTCTTTATGCGTATTATGTACACGTGCGCGCGTAAGCGGTCTCGTTTTTCATCGTAATAATAATAATAATAATAATAATAATATTAATAACGATAAAATAACGGACGGAACTTTTTATTTTCTTTTTTACTCGGAGCTAGCGAATTCCATCACTCGTACAAATAATCCATTTTTTTCCGTTTCTAAAAGCGGCAGTCCTACTCGGTATGGTAAAGGTTAATCGTATTTCGAATTCTACCGCGGTAAAGTTATAAATAAGAATTTAATTTCATATTTTTATTTCAAGTTCACTACAATTAAAAACTATTTAAAAATATACGTGTATTATAGCGCAGAAGTATAACAATATCTCGTATTATTAAACGAAATAAATAATTAAACTCGAAACGTGTTTAAGAATTAAATTCTTTGAATTCATTGCTATACGGTCGTGAGAATATAGTTGTTATTGTATACTATAATTTTCTTAAAAAAAAAAAACACTTGTGGAAGTTTTTTACGCGTATTACTCGTATTTCGAACCGCGGGCGTGATTAATGATTAATGGAAGCGTATTGGAGATATAGATCTACCCTAGATGTGCTATAATATGGTCTTAAGTATCTCATTTATATTACGTTGTCGTCTTATTGTCCGACTTCTGAGTCGAAATACGAATTTATAGATTATAACGAATTCGAAAAATAAAACCGTCAGTATTCTACTTTAGTAACGAGCAGGTATTATTATCAATATAGAACGATTCACGTGGACATTCGATAAGCGTGGTGTAAAAATAAACAGTCGAATTCGCTTTCGTTTATCTTTTATTTCATTCGCATCTATTTATTCATAAACACGGGACATACCCGTTGCGCTATACAGTACGTATCTTCCTATACATCTAGTGGTCGCGATTCGTTTCGAACAAGTGTTACATAATATAGGTATTTGTCAATTATCTTCATGTAAATTTTACATTATGATATATTGTGAACTATTATTTTGAATTTATTTTAAAATAATACTAACATAATAATAATAACATTAAAATGGTATTAACATAATTTAATATGTTGATTGTAAATGTTCGTATCCGTAGATGTTATCGAAAGTAAATATTAATATAGGAAAAAAAAAGCTGCAAAATATTTAGGTACCTGATGTGTAAATAAATTACTTTACTATAAAAGGACTTAATCGAAATTAATTCATTAACCGCCGTAGGTCAAAATTAAGTTTTCATCACGAACGTGAGTTTTATCATGCATTTTGCAAATCACGCTCTCCGCCTGTCATCTCGGTCAGGATCCGCTCCTGTCTCACCGGACCATCTGTACGGAAAAAAACCGACGCCCCGAAATTTACGCTTCTCGCGCTCATTACGGACGATCGGTGTTGTACGGATATTATTTTATTATCTTTTACGCGCTAATAACCATTTAACTTTTCGTCTCCGTACATTGACGTTCGCAATGTCAAAGTACCTACGGGGGACGCGATTCGATTGACCGTCCGACGATGTCATTCCAAAACTCGTTTCCGTACGGATATTGAAAAACTAGTTTTTGACGTTTGCAAAATGAATTTTGCCGATTCGCGCGACGCTCCCGCGGCTATTGCGCGACGGTCTCGAAGCTATTATACCGCCGATCGATAGACACTCCGCAGTGTTTAGGGTTAATATTTGGGAAAGAAAAATCAAAAGTCACTCAACTATATTTTCTGCTACAGCAGCGGAAAACATTACGCGCCGCGTAATAAATTAAAAATTATAAGTCGAGTATTTTTACGACTTCGTAGTCATCGTAGTGGCGCCGAAGCCCATGTTGAAGCTTGGCCCGACTATTTGGAAATTTTTCATTAATTTGGCCGCTAAACATAAGTGTTTTAACTATAATAGGTTCGATGATTTTATTTGTAAACTAATACCTAATCATTTTTTCGTTTACTTGGATTTTTGGTCTGTTTTTATATCGTTTAACATCTATATTAATTGTCATCGTGATGGACACCACTGTTGTATTGTTGCGAACGCTGTTTTCACGTAGGGAACCTGACGATAGAAATGAATTATCCTCCAAAAGCATGTAAACGGCTTACGTTCAATTTCCAATATACAAACATAGGCGTACGAGAATATAAATTAGGAAGCAGGCGTGTACTCAGGATTTTCGTACAGAAGGAATTAACCAAATTTTTTTACTCCTTTTATAAATGTCACTGTTTTAGGAAGAATCTATTTAAAACTTTTCTAGCAGTATGATATATAATATTTACTAATAACTTTAATCGAGAGTGAGTTCTGCGAAACGTTTGAGATCAGAACATATTATAACGATGACTACACCGGATGAAAAACGTCGAAACGAAAATCGTTCTTTATTGTTTTTTTTTTCTTTCCCATCGTCCACTAATCGAAATAGGAAAATTCGAACGGGAACATTTCTAAAATTCAAACCAGAGCGCTATTATACGTATAATTTATTCCGACCGCGATCGGCGTGCGGTTTTTACATTAGCCGTCGCATACGATTTGAAAGACCCGCGCGCACGCGTGCCCTCGCGCTATGCTTGTATAAGAGACGTAATCGCGAGAGACCACCGAGGGGAAATTCCGAACCGAACGGTTTTCCGGTCCACCGAGCAAAACGGCGGCGGTGGAAAAATTCCGTTTCATCTGGTTTTAGTGTCCACAAAGCGTATGTAGTCGCGTAGTAATAATATTATAAATATCTCGACCTTTGTCTTACGCGCATCGATTTAAATGAGAGAAAATTTGAAAAAAATGCGCGCCGTCCGTTTTGTATTCGTAGTATTTATTCGCATTTGTCGTAATCAAAATTCGATTCGCCTCGTCTCCGAGACGGAATCCGTTTAGTCTCTCGGTACAAAGTAAATGAATAAAAAAAAAAAAAATTGCCAATTCTCGCGTTTTCGCCGACTTGTTGAAACTTTTCTCGCGAAAACGCGAAACTTTTCGATAAAAAATTTAAAATGTATTTACTGCGAAAAAAAATATAATAAAACGATTAATTGAGAGTTATTCGTTATATAGACTGCGCGCGCCAACAGTTTTCTCATTAATGAATTCTAGAGCCAAAGCCGAGAAAGTTTTTCAGAAAAACGTCGATCGAGTTCAAAACTATTATAAAATAATATACGAACATACGTCATCGACACGGGGGCCGTTCAAAGTTCCATTCGCGACGACATAATTTATTAACTGGCAATTTTTTCTTTTTTACTAGATTAGCGACTGATGATACACGCGCGTGCGGCGCATAAAAACATAATAATTACTATAATTGACTAAAATATAGACAAAATATTATAACAGTAATGATTTTGACGTCATGTTGAAACATAGTCACAGTGGTGTAATTAGGAATTTTCTTCGAGAAGAGGGGGACTAACCTTTGCGTTTTTAGTAACAATACGTAAACCTTACATTCACAAATTTCATTCGCACGAAAATCCGATTAAAACGATGCAAAAAACCCTCTCGCAAAAACGTAGGAACCTCATTTTGAATGGGCTGGGCTATTTTTCAACTCGCGTGTACCTAATATAAATTGGAATGGTATTATCAGTTTTTTCAATCTAATTTATCAATTTTGTTTTTAATACGTAGGTTTTTTTAGAAATTATACACCTTACTGACTTTTTTTTTTCGGATAGCGATGAAATTAATAATTTTAAAAGGTCTTATGGTTTAGTATTGTTTTCAATTTCAATGAATCAGTAAGTGTTGGAATGTGATGTATATATAATATATGTAATGAGTAGGTAGCACACGACAGCGAGAAACAAAAGGTATCCATGGTACTTAATTGACTTTTATTTTAATTACAATTTTTTTTTCTTGTCATAGACTTTAAAAAAGAGAGGGAGAGACAGAGAGAGAGAGCTCTATTGGTTTCCCAAAGGCGTGTTTTTATTCCATTAACACTTTTTCTAGTCGAAGTAGTGCTCCAAAAGTTTCAGACCATTCCTAATATATACTCCTATACATGTATACGTATTCAATGGAAATTGGACTTGGGCCATTTTTTCAAAATCCTTAATATTTTTTTCGGGTGAAACGTACAAATCTACCGGATTCACGGTGAATTAGAACAATAAGAAATTTATGCACAATGTCAATTTAGAAATATATATAAGTCGATGTTTTTATAAGTAGTAGTATAAGTAGTTTTAATCGAGTTAGTCAATAATCATATCTGATTAGGAATTATCCCTAGAAACCTATAGAAATAACGAAATAAAATTAAAACTTTAAACCTAACAAATAAAATGTATTTTTAAAAATAGTTTATTTTTAATTTACGACGTTATTATATCGACTGGAAATATTACCTAATACCTTTTTTTTTTTTTTATTTCTCTCTTTGAAAGAGGACGCCGTATAAACGGTTTGGGAAATAAGTCTGGCAAATGAATATATATTTGTAAATAATTGATGGAAAATAAAACTATAAATCAAAAGGTTTAATATCGTATGGTCGACTTTTTTTTTAAAATTATTATTTTGCTCTCGGGCAAGTTTATTTTATGAGTTATTATTGCCAGACACTCGATTTTGGGTTGATATACGTGTATACTGTTGTGTATGCGTGAGGAATGTACCTCTACTGTTATTTAAAACCTACCTCGGTCGTAACTATTCTATTGACACTGAATGTAATTCAGCTCATCGCATTTTGAAAAACATACCTATAATTCCTATACATCGAAATGAAAATTTAAAATCATGTTTCAATTCAAATATTAGAACTCTATACTTCGTCATTTTTAATTTTTTCCTCTTTGTTTTTCAACACGCACTGAATTGTGTTGACTTGATTTCATTGTGCCGGACATTAAACGTGTTATGTGAAACTGTATGAATCGAGCTCACCGTTTCCTATAACTTTGATTTCAAATATAAATAAATCATTCCACTTTAAATCATTTTGGTCGTTAAACCGTTAAGTTCGGTATTGGTACAATGGCTGGTATTGGTCGCACGGTATATTTAGACAAGATTATCTGTAATGTCAATTTCAACATCGTATCAAATGTGATTACGCGAGATATATATATATGTACACGTCCAAGGTGTATGTATATATATCCTCCTTGTATAGTATATGCTATTAGTTGATAATATGATTGTATTCCATTTAGACCGATGTTCTAAAGTACGGACTGAAGCGCTGTGATCGCCGGGGAATTGGTGCGCGTTGTTTGAAAGTGCTTTTCTTCACTTGCATTCGAAATGTAGCTCTGTTTGAGTTGTTTAACGGGACGGGTAGTCATAAAAAAATTAAATTAAATTAAATTATTGCTTTGAAAACAACCGATCCGTCGCGCGTATTTGTTTTTCCACGATTTAATTACGATTGAAGTTGTCTATGGTTTTCCGAAGAAATCGGACCTTTTAAATACTGAGATTGACACCACTTTATAGTGTCGACTTTTAACGCTCGCGAGTGAAAGTCGTGCACTTTTTTCAGTACAAATAATAATTAAAGAATCGAACCGTACACCACCGACTATACGATTATAAGACAAATAAGTAGTGTGGGAAAAACAAACGAACCCAAAATGTCGTCATCGCTAATATTGTTCTCGTCATCGCGTTAAACAAAATCGGGAATACGTTTGACGTACGAATACTTCAAATGCGCGAATTAAAATCGCATTGTGTGGTGTGTGTGCTCTATAGATTTATAGCACACGAGGTCTCAAATTTCAATTTTACAACCCACGCGCTATCGCGTAGGTAGGGGTTCACCCACGTCCTTAACGCGTAGAGTCGAATTCAGCGACCGTCGCTTGTCGGAATCTCGAGACGTCTTTGCAGCTAAACGCGCGTACTTTTCAACCCGCCCATAATATCAACACTCGTACTCGGACGTAATGCGTGCTACTACTACTATTACTCCCATTAAATGGAATAAACAATGACGTCGATCGGTTAGGTTAGGTCAGGTATAAAGACGGAAATTAATTCCGATTTCTCGAGCATATAAACTATTATTATATCTTGCGAAAATTACGAGTATAATACGTAACAAGACATTGATGAGTTTCGTCTACTTGTTCGGTCCGGATAGAAATATTACGATACTTGTACCGGGATACTACACGATTTTCTCGCGGGACGCGGAATCGATCGAATCGTTTTGAATTATTTTTTACACAACACACGGCGCGAAAAAAAAAATAATAAGCCAGCGTTATCCGTACAAAACTGCTCCGTATCGATCTGCGGGCGCATAAATGACTTTCTGCGGCATTTTTTTATTTTATTTTTAGGGACCTCATATTATGATACAAAAATCCCATTATATATTTTGCACATTGGTAACATTGTAATTCACATACCGATTTCATTTTATAAACATTTATTAAATTTGATAAAAAAAACATATAATAGTAATACGATTTACATTTATATTGTTAATATTAAACTTATTACAAATGTAATAAAGTATATGTATATGATTGGGGAGGAGGTAGGGGAAATCATTAACTTTTTTAAACAAAACTGGTGTGTCGTAAATGTTGCCGTTTTTTTTGTAATTTTTTCGCGATATAAACTTTAAAAAATGACCTCTAAAAAAAAACTCTAAAAGAAATCTAAAAAGGAGCTCCAACCGCAATAGTAACTCGGCGGCCGACGCTGTACTGATTTTAATGCGATAATAATGTTCTCGAGCTGATTTTACCTTTCGATAAGACATATTTTTGTTATTATAGTGTAGTAAAATACATTTTCTCATGTTTACTAGTGTTTTTTCAATGCGTCTAATTTAGCGTTGTCAATATTTAATTGTATCGATATAATACGAAAATGATAAAAACAGTCTTCTATAGAATATCTAAATATTCTATATCTAAACAATCTTACTGTTGAAATCGAAAGTTGTACGTGTGGATCTATTCTTCAAATTTCGCCGAGTGATATGCACTCTTGATTATAATTCAATACGTTTGAGTAAAGGTGGTCAATTAAGTTGGTATCGAGTAGGAATTTGAAAAACGAATCGCGTACTAACTTAAAAAGTCGGCGACCGGTAAATTATTAAAAAGATCAAAATTTTGCGCAATACTCGTGTAGTACCCCGATAGACGTGGTATTACACGGATAACGATTTAGACGACTTGAAACTTGTAGTCCTAGTTTTTTAAGTATTACCATGTTCCAATAGCTCCGGGCAGTCGATTGTATAATGTGTATAGTACGGGATAAGTTTCGTTCAACAGTTTCGAATATGAAACGTTAATTTTTAATCTTCCTCGCGGTGTATAATATGCAGATTGAAAAACTTTTAACCGAAACCGCGTACCTATAATATTATCCGTAATGGATGCGCATCTATTTTACCGGGAAACTATCAATTTCTCGAAAATTATTGAATTTTCTATCAAGTTTTTCGATCATCGGGAAGTTTCGAAATTTATTGAACGTACTACGGTAACGTTATTTAATATTTTAATAATTAAAAATAAAATTGTTCATACACTTTAAACCTGGATACGCTTTATATTCTTGAATAGCAACACCGATTTATAAGATAAAAGATTTATTCTACTGTTATTTTTTCTACGAATTAAAATTTTTCAATTCCATTCATTAGTTCGGGAAACGTGATACTTTATTAATTCGATCATATTATCAGACATGCTTTTCCCGAATCTTCATACTCGTTCGTACGTCTATAGTTTATACCAGAATCCGATTTCAGTTTAAAATTATAACATTATAATGTTATCATTAGATAACAATTAAATGGTAATTGGACGTCGTCTTACAGAGTTTTCGTCGTCCGAAAAACACGGGTTTTTAAGTAAAAAATAATAATAAGCCTATAGGACTCGTTAACGGACTAATGAAAAGTAAAAATTTTAATTCTAAAACGCATAAAAAAAACGAAAAAAAATAAAAATAAACTACAAACTTCCGATATTTTTAGTGGGTATACGGTGTTGTTGTTTTCAAATTAAAACTTAAAACTCGACGGGAGTTATAACTAATAAAACGGTATGTATTTTAAAGTTTCCCGAGAGAAAAGTTTGAAAAAAGTCGATACTTTCCGAGAAATCTAGTGTTCTCCGATAAAAGAATCACCCTACGTAAACGTATAATATGTAAACGGAGGAAATCGTTTTAGACTGCGCGTCGTCATGAACTATGTATCTAAATCAGAGATTATTCAAATGTCGAGCTAGACGCGCACAAATACGAACAATGGAATAATTCAAGACCTAAGTAATGAAAAATAGAAGCGTTTTAGAGAAGTCGCTTCGTGGAAAACCGTACGAGAACGTATTTTAGCGCAAACAAAGTTTTCCCGAATGCTTTGTTCTTAACACAAGCAACGTGTGTGCAGGAGGCGGCAAGAGATAGTTTAAAATCGAATCCAACTCGCACGTTTTGAACTGTATTACATTGTTTTGCTGCATTAAGATGAACGATTAAAGAAGTATTCCGTTCACCGTAGAACACGCTGAACACACTTTTTAGGTAAAAAGAATAAAAAGATAACGACAAAGAAAAGTAGAGGATACGTAGTATATTTTACGATGCTTTTTTAGACGCCGATGTTATAAGATATTAATATTGAAATCGAATTTTTTTCTTCATTTCTTTACGTTAGTAAAACATCGAATTTATTCAATTCGTAACGGAAATATTAATTTGTAAGAGTATACATTGAAATTCAATTCCGAATGAGCCTACAGATTTTGAGGAATAATTCAAAATTCAAAAAAAAAAAAAAAGGAAGCGAAGTAAAGTGTGATCGTCTAGTGACAGATATGTGTGAAGGATTAATCGGAAAAAAACTACACACAAAAGCGTTGACTATATATAAAAAAAAAGAGAAATAAAATTTAAAATAATGTTGTTCGGTGTATATTTGATAAGGTTTTACTTTCAAATAGGTTGTTAAAAGTTTTCAGAAACATAATAAATATTAATAAATTACAATTATTATTGTTTATAATCTGGTAATAATCATAAACAGTAATAAATTAGTAAACAAAACAGAGAAACTATAAAACATTTTTAACAAGCTATTAAATTGTTTTCAAAATGTTAGTCTTTTTATTATTGTATTCGTTCATTTATGTTTTACCATTACGACCTCTTACGAGTCTTCGTCGTCGTCGTCCTCCCAATGGTACGCTCCAAACGTGACGTTTATTTGATTTAAGAGAGAAATTGAATTACCCAAGAGTGACGTGTGATTTAATTAATGACTTAGGATTTATTATATCAAAAGATTTTTCGATATTCTTAGGGCGTATATAATATTGTAACGTGTGGTCATTTCAAATAAGTATTTAAAATAAAATAACTTTCGCGAAAAATAGATTAACATGAGCTATTTTAATGATTATTTGTATACGCCCGAAGTTAGTGTCAGATTTCAAGAGTCTGACAACGAGAGTAATCCGACCACAACGATGTCTCGAAATAAAAACCGTCGATGTCGTAACAACTCTTAGCGATAGAAATTATTTTGAAAACATTATTAAATAATGTTATATTATATAATAATACATTTTATTGGCATTCGCTATGCTATGTATCCATCTGAAGCAGTATTCGAGACTGTCAAAAACGTTATATGTAGATAAGCATATTATATCCATTGGTATTTTATACGATAATATTATAAACAGAGTTAATTATTTGAAAAACGAAATCCATGCAATACTACGAAGTCGTCTTTCCTGAGAGTCAAATTTATATTCGAAAATATTTTACGCCTTTCCATGTGCTCGCCGGGAGTTTAGCGTGCGCTACACGATAAACATCCTTTTGTCGCGGTGAAAATTTAAATATCGTAGTAGTCCTGCAGCGTATCGATCGTGTATTTTCTTTCTTTCTTTCTTTTTTTTTTTTTTCAAACATCAATATCGCTGCGAACCTTCCAAAGAGTATTTTTACAGTGCCACGCTAACCCGGTATACAATGTCGTAAATTCTTCCTCCGAACGACCTGCGTCCGTTGTTTTCCGCGCGTAGTCACTGTGAATTTTGTGCAGAGCCAAAACTAGAGTGTTTCGTCGCAGGACGCTAAACAAAAATTAGGGTTCCTATCACCTAAATAAAATCATACGACGTCTGTGTGAAAAATAAATAATATTATATCATTAGTTATTGTAATTTATTATACACACCGATTTATCAGCAACTATTAGTTAATACTACTAAAACAGTATGGGATAGTTTCAATAGAAATATTTCGCCGAGAATCGTCGCGCGGTTTTCGCGGATTTTATTTAAATAAATGCATTAGTCACCGGTGTCGATTGAAATTTTTACTTGATTTTACTTCATAATAAATATATGTTATAATGAATAAGTACATACCGGGCGAGTTGGTCGAAATCGAAACCGAGTTCGAAACAAATTGGAAATACAATATAAAGTCCGATAATATTTGGAAAGTATTTCCAAAGTCTAAGATTTATTAAACAGACTGACGCGAGGACTGGCTCACGCTTTAACAGACTCGAACCAATTCAATTGATAGCCCTTTATCGGGACGTGGTTTTAAAAGCATCATTTCGTCCGGAGGGGAACTCCATCATTGTATGTGTCCGATAGCCTGTGACCTATAATTTAATAAATTATATTTTATTTCTCTTATCTAGCACATCTGATTTCTCGGCTCTCGTGGTTTCCGTTATAGATTTATATATATATTTTTTTTCTATGTGTATGACTTTCCGGTCTTACGCGCCAATCGTTCGCCGTCGATATGGCTGTGATTTTCGTATTGTTTTCAATATTCATTTTTATTTTAATCGTGTGAACCCTTTCCGATCAGGTCATGCATATCACTATTACGGTATGTTTATGATTTTCATATTCCTTTTCCGATTCTGTTTATTGTTTTTAAAATGTATATTTATATAAATAGCATACATACGTATATATTATATTTTTATCAATGCACCCAACGCAATCCGAAACAGCTGTTTCGTACATTTTAGTCGAGTAATGAGAACTCGTATATTGTAGTCGATGAAATAATATTGTACTTTATGCCAAAATCACAATTTACTATCGTTTATAAATACTACGGCGTATTAGATACTATCACGTCATTATCAGTACTCATTGTCAGACGTAAAAAAAAAAAATAAATAAATAAATAAAAATTCGATTAAAAATAATTTCAAAATCACACCGAAACGAAGAATAACTCCGCGCCGTTACGAAACACGAATTTCATTTTAGTGTCGGAAATTGGTTAGCCTAAAATTCCTGTTCGATTCCTTGAAATACCTGATGAGATATAGTGTACGTTTTATACGACCCGTCGAATCCTTTTAGACCCTCTGCATTCCCGGCTATCGCGGCACCGGTTTCGTACAAACACTCGCGCACAACGGAAACATTGCGCTCGTCGTCGATAACCGTATAGGTAATATTTTGTCGTCTCCTATGTACATACCAATAATATTATAATAATACGCTCGTATATTTCTCCTTGCATTCCGATACTGCCGAGTGGTAAACGACCGCGCGCCGCACGCGTGTTGTTGAATACAAATGCGATGCCGAACGTTATTCGATAAATTCTCGCCGCGTCCCGTAGAAAACATCGCAGGCTTCGTATACCCGTCGTTCGACCGTTTCTAATTTAACTATAACGCGCTCGTCGCACTTCAATTACAATTATCGATAAATACAATAGTAGAAAACGTTATTTTTCGCTTATATAATACATCTTATATACATTAACAATATAAGTACTATAACCATTGCTCATTGGTGGGTTCGGGGTGAGGAGGCATGAGAGGTGATGTAAATAATATTCGATAATTACGCATTTTAGTTTATCGATTTGCCAAATTTTCGATTAATTTTTTTTTCTTATTCGTTATGTTTTTGATTTCAACTATTAAGTTCTCATTACCGAATTCAGAGATATAAAATTTAAGACATTTTTTTATATTCATTAAATTATTTAATCGTTTCAACAATGTTTGTTTTTATACAATGATGAATTTAAGTCAAAAATTATTACGAAAATTTAGTTTGTCTTCTGTGATGATGAAATAGACGTGTAGCTGCAGTGTTCAAAGTTCAAATAAATAAACCGAATAAACCCGTTTGTTATTGTTGCGTCGTTATTGTGGGTAAAGTGAAATCGATTTGGACATTCTCTTTGGATTTCTCTAGTCATTCTTTGTCGTTTCAGTCTCGTTTTAATCGTCGTCGTCGGTGCCCGTCGTCTGAACTATTTTATTATTTTAATTTTTTTTGCCGTTAACCGCGTGCACCGTAGTTTTTATTTAACTTAACCGGTCGATTTAATTTGTTTCAAGAACGTTGAACGTTTAAATTGAATAGTCATTATGAATCCAGTATTGATGAACATCACAGCTGGTTGTATTGTTACAAACGCATTTTCGCCGTTGGAATTCTAGTAACAAAAACGAATTACTTCTCAACGCAGGTAAACTTTTTCCTATTTAGTCGGTTTACTATGCTAAAATTGCGCAATTATTTCTACTTAAAGTCACAGGGAACTGCATTCGTTATTCAAATAGTTAATATTTCATTTTAATTATAATTTTTACTAAAATAAATCGACTTACAACAAATTACTGCTGGAACTACTAGTGAATATAATAGTCTGATATATATATTATATACTCGTATATATATATATAAATTGTAGCTTAAATAATTAATATTTTTACAAAAAAATAATATGAAACATGCAAGTATTAAATTTTTATGTATAGTTAATTGTTTTGTTACATAAGTTGTGATTATAGGGAGATGATTTTGATGAGAATTGACTAAGTTTGTTAGAGCATTAAAATAACGCTTTTTCAACTAGCGCAACGTTTCATACATTATAAATTATAGAATTAAAAAAAAATTTATTTTAATTTTCTTTTCGTTTTGAAGGGATTTTTTCATTTATTTTTTAAATAACGCATTAAAATTCGCGCGTGATCTAGTTTTAACATAAAATGTTTTGAACAAAACTTAACTACTCCGACAAAATACAAATAAATTGCTTTTTTTTGTCTTTTCTATACCTAATATTTATACATTAGAATTTAATTCAGTTTTACGGATTTTCTAGCATTAAACCGTTGTGAAAAACAAGTTAAAACTCATTTTTTCAAAGCACCGAGAGTGCTAATAATAAAATTGAAAGTGCTCTCCTGCGTCCTTTATTTATCGTACCTCACACAAATTGCGCCGATGTCGTTGAATATTTTGATCTACCATAGTTATTCATAGTGAATAATCGAGTATTCTTTAGTATCCGCCTTTTGCGATATTTTGTCACACAATGAGGTCGATCTGTAATCCACGGGAAAATCTTTGAAATCCACAATGTACTCGAATATTTCAACGCCGTAATAATACATTTATTTTTATCCAAAACGTATTCGAAACGGCCGGATATATTTCGTAACATATCGCTGTTTTTGAAAAAGAGCAGCGAGTATAAATCGTTTGGAATTCATGCGTTCTTGTCCCTAACGAAATCCTTTGACGTAAATGCTTTCAAAAGATATATATATATATTTTTTTTTATCGCGATTTTAATGATGTCGTTTCACAGCGTATAAACCATAACTTAGTGTTTATCAAAGTCGCGCCGTTTATTAAATATGACGGTTGACCATCATCCTTAAATTTATTCATACACTTCTCTGGTCTGAATTTCAATCTTTATCGTTGAGCTTAAGTGCTTTTTTCGGTAATATCATTATAAAATTATCGTTTCGTCTGCTATAGTATACCTATCGGTTCTGTCCGCTGAAAAACGAACAACCGTTTTAATTTTTGCTCTTCGGAGTATTTTATATTTTGGGATAGACACGATGTTAACACGGTCATGTGTTTTTTTTCTATAACAGTTCTTACGACATAATATATTAGCCAAATCGTCTAATAACACTCGATTAGCTTCGATTGATCAACCAATGGCTGCACACGAAGTGAACTTGAAAAAAATTCTATTCGAGCGTTAAGAAAGAAAAATTACCCTAATAATAATCGAGGGGGAAAAAAGACTCAATAGTGATAAACGTAAATTTTGTTTTTTTTATAGTGATGTGACCATAATATAATATAATTCCCAGAAATAAAAATAATGTTTTTTTTTTTAAATACGGGCTTTGAAATCGTTTTATAAAATTAAAGTTTTATTTTTTTTTCACTTGACATTGAATCCATATTCGTGCGCGTATCACGTAAAACTAAGCATATTGTCGCACCGTATCGTAAGCGATAGAAACGAACGTTTAAATTTCGATAATACTTCGATATCCCAATGATTATGGTCGATATGAAAGCCGGGACTAGACCCCGCTATGCCCATTATAAAAATCAGGAATTCACATTAATTATTATGAAACATTATAAAAATCAGGAATTCACATTAATTATTATGAAACTCGTGCTCTCTCTCACCGTCCTTAGTTTACGCTCGTTGTATATAATATTTAAGACACGCGTATTCGTTTACTAGTTCTCTGTAATACGCGATACACCCACACACACGCACACACGCACACAATTTGATATATGTATTACATGATATTATGTTATTAAACTGTTGTGTACACTTGATGCTCGACGTTTCCGGAGAAATTGGTAATTATGTTAATATTATTGTTTTGATAGCGCGATAATTGTGTGCATTGATACGTGGAAACGTTCGATGCAAAATAGGATGTCGACGACCGCGGTACGGCGCGCCGTGGAGAGCGCGGCCAGACAGCAAGGATATAGTAGTCCTTTAGATTCTGCGGCCGCGATGCGCGTCGAGAGATAACTACAGGAGAGATATTTATCGGCCGTGTATTTCGTTGTATCCGACGTACCTCTTTCCCGAATTCATTCCAACTGTGCCAAACATTATCGGCGTTTAAGGGGAAGAGCAGAATTCCGGGCGATTTTCCGGGGCTCCGTTCTCCGCGTGGTCGCAACTGCTAAAAAACGTCAAGGATCTGTTTTTAAGAACTCAATCGATTTCCCCACAGTATGACGATATGTCAACTATTACTCAAAAGTAATCAGTGATACGTGTATGTAAATATTACCGGTGGGTGAAATTCTCGTTTTTGTAGATTAGAGTAGTAAGAAACCAACCTATATATATTATACAATCGTTATAATCATCTACTCGTTTTATGACGGAGGTAATAATCCAAGTCGATTTTCAGCTACTAAACGATATCGATGGTATCATTACGTAGTATCGTTTCGTTTTTATTCACGGAAGTAATATTGAGCACCGCCAATAAAAAAAAAAAAAAAAAAAAAAACCATAAAGAAATAAAAATCCAAATAAGTCAATAACAATAATAATAATAATAATAACAACAACGTTACGCGAGTGTTATCGTTCGTCGAAAGTTTATCTCCGCAAACATCGAAAAACTATTGTTGTACAGCGCGGCCCACCGCGATGTACGTTTCGGTTGCTCGCGGAAAAAACGAGAAACCATCCTGTATATCCGTCCTTGCGAAAGCTAATCTACCGTCGGATTCTCTACCGTCGTTGTCGGTTCGCGCGAACGACTATAACGTGACGCGAATCGTAATTATTACTCTACTCTTGCGGTGCAGTGTCTTCGCCCTATCACGACGTAATGATATTATATTGTTACCTATCGCGGTCGTTATTGCTATAGGATATTCCATGGCCGATCTGTTATTGTTATCTTTATTACGCGTCGCAATCGCTTTTGAAAATCACGACGGGACCACGCAGGATCGCACCATCGATCGAACAATATCCGCAATATTTTTTTATATTTATATTTATATGCGTTTTTCTTCTCGACTTACCGGTCCATCAAGACGAGTCTCGCCATATCTCTCTCTCTCTCTCTCTCTCTCTCTCTCTCTCTCTCTCTCTCTCTCTCTCTCTCTCTCTATCTATCTATCTATCTATCTATCTATCTATCTATCTATCTATCTATCTAATCTGATCGACTTATAGTTCATATTTTGGCCATATTGCTTTTAGATCTTAAGCAATTTAGCGTTTTGAAATTTCTTTTTTCCTTTTTTAAATTGGTACTTATTTAATTTTGGATTTTCATATTTTTTTTATTAAAATATAAAAGTATTAACGCGTATTTATGGAAAGAAAAAAAATTGTAAAATGAAATGTAAGTGTTCAACTCAAAACAAAAGTGATAAAAAGTCGAATAAAATTGTTTCGACAATTTTTAATGTTATTTAATGCGTTTATTTGAGTGCTTTTAATTGCATATAAGAGTGCTCAAAATTCACGTTTTTAGTGCTCAAATCCGAATCCTATATATTAGTATATTACTTGAATATATATATTTATTACTTTTTTCCTGTCCCAGTCCATGTCATTAATGCATGCTGGATTTGTGTGCCTTCAGGGCCAGACAGTAATACTTTTGTGTTTTTGTCGTTACTTTGCCGACGTGTGTGACCACGAAGACGCGAACTTTTCAGTATGTCGCGTCAAACTTCTCCGCAAGTACATTATCAAATTAAATTATTTTTCATATACTTGGACGAAATACTTTTTAAAAGTATTCGGACCGATATTGAAATGTTTAAAAACGTGATAAAATATTCACTAAGCGTTCTGAATACCGAACAAAAAGTATTTTGAAAATTTTAAAAATACTCGAGCTATTCGACGAATACTCATAACAAAGTAGTTTTTGCCCAGTAAGTTAATTTTCGATTTCGCATCGTATCTAATCGAATTTTATACGATTTTACAATCTAGTACGAGATCGTTTTTACACAGTACTATGCGATTTTATTTTTCTACATTCTAAATTTAAATATTGTTTTAAATGTTAAATGTAATATTCGTTGATATTAAAAATAAAATTAAAAACATTTTTATTCGTGTGTCAAAATATGAGTTTTCCGTAGGTACAATAAATAAATAATAATAATTAACACCCTAAAAAAGTTAGTGTCTAGAATAAAAAATTAATTGGCGAATTAAAAAAAAGTATTCTTTTTTTCTCCGAGGCACGAACACTTTAAAAGTAAAATGAATATTAAATAATAAAAAATAAAAATACCCTGAACACTTCGAAAGTATTCCGATTACTGCAGTTGGTACTCAGAATACTATCCGAGTATGATATTATTTATTCTTTGTACGGTTTTAATCCGTTTAAAACCGACAGTATAGCAAACGATTTCGCCGAGAACAACAATATTATATAGCTTTTAATATAATATCGTATCGTGTAGAAAGTTATTTTCATTTTTCATTTTTTTTTTCCTCTTTCTTTCTGAAGAGTAACGAATTAAACGACGGTCGAAAACGAATTATTAACGCTACAATAATTCGACGATATCCGCTCGAAGCCGCCGAGCGTGATTAATACGAACTCGCTCGCACCACTCAGACGTATTTAAATATAGTCCTTTATTGTCCACACCATAAATCGCAATAACTTGGCCTACGCAATGACGCATTCATACATTACTACAACAGCGAAACGACACCACCACCGCCGCCGCCGCCGGTCAAAACTATTCGACGAGAAACGTTTTTTTATTTCTCGGTTTCGATAAAAAAAAACCTCGATCGCTTTCAGATTTGAAATAAAAAAGTATCAATCGAATATAAATTTATAGGTCTATAATAATATATATATGTATATAATAATATAGTGGCCGAAAATTACTTTGAAAAAGTCGGCAGGTCCAAATATTGGACCGAAAATAGGTGCCGTTTAAACAAACACAAGTTGTATTCGGTTCTACGAAAGAGTTAAATACTTGAAAATTTCTCGAAATGTGTGCCCCTGTTAGGTCTCTTTAGAAGTTATTCATTTCAACGGAAAGCGTCCGTCCGAAATATTATGTGTTTACTTTGTCTTTGAATACATTGTGTAGCTTGCAATAATAATAATAATAATGACCGTTGAAAATATACACCGTCTCGAATTAAGGTTTAGAACAAATAATGTTTCATACCGAATTCAATAATAAATCGAGGTCATTCTAATAGTTCAAGTTTTCCGCTATTCTCAGGATTATAAACTTCAAAACGCGGTGTCCGAAAATTGCCGATTCAGTGGACCTTTTTAGTAGGTAAATATTCTCGCTCTCGAATATTGAGAATTTATCGGTTTTTTCTTCTTCTTTTTTTTTTTTTTTCAATATCGAAACCAGATGTTATCTGCGATGTCACGCCGGGCCGTTGTTTGGAAATTCGAACGTAAAATGAAATGCACCAACTTAAGAGCACTATATCAACTTACCGCGATTCGATAACAGCTGACAAAAACAATGATATATTATAATGATATAGTCTTTAACGCGAATACGGCGTGCGCCTTGTTTTTCGAATATCTTCATATCCGATTCGGTTTTGCTACGATGTTGCTTACGAGTCTAAATAAACAGTTTTCAATTATATTCTTATTCGAATGCGACGACGTGATAAATTTGCGTTGCAGAGTAATGCGCCTTAAACTATTGACATCAGTGCCAAAATACCGCCTCGGGGCTACACTTGTACACAATTTACACCGTTCAAAAATGGTTTTTTTCTTTTTTCTGTAGGAGAAACGTCGTTTCACATCACACAAATTTTAAATTAAACATTCTTTTAGAATGCGATTTTTATTAGTTTTAAAAAAAAATCAACGAATAAGTACATCGTGGCTGTTTGGAATCTATGCTCGGATTTCTCTTTTTTTCTTTTCAGCGTTCAATCGATATTTTCATTCTTGATTACCGATTTGGACTCGAATTCGGAATACTCGAGTACAATTATTAATGTATTTAATTGTAGTGAACTAAATGTGTATTATTATTATCTGTCGGACGATTTACACAAACGTCACGACTCCGTTGAAATATTATTGGTAGACAATCATAGACATTATGATTTGTGATATTATAACGATATTGTTTTCTTTTTCGCCTGGCACAGAGAACATTGAAATTTATAAGTGGTAATAAATTTCTCTCCCGATAATTTGCCTAGTCTCTTCGAATTTCACCACCCACGACGCGCTTACCCGCCCCCGTTAGGTCACTCACAGGACTCGCTCGTCTCCACGATGGATTTCGCGTCGATATCGTCGAATCGCACGGTTTCCCCGACGTGACCACCGACCGTTTTCGGATCTATCAGAAAACACGCTTTTACGTAGTACTAGGAAATCTTTTAAATTGGCGAAAAGGTACATAGATAAGATACATATTAACATATTATTATATGTCGATGTGTGACATCTATCATGACTCGAGAACGGCTCGACCGATTCGGCCGATCTGTTGTCGTCGTCGTTGTATTCGTAAACGTGGTAATTAATAAATACACATTTAGCGCGAAAAATCCGATCGTTCAGCACAGTCCGATATAATATAGTTGGCCGCGATAAAAAGGGGTCCGGAAAACCGCTGACGCCGCCGCCGTGCCGCGTCGCACGCGCTTCGTGAATATTTATACGGTTCGTTCGCCAACGAATACCGTATAAGAGATTGGTAGGTTGGTGGGGGGGGGGGGTAGTGTCCTAATTAAAAACGGAAGAAAAATCACCGGGAGAATAAATTAAAACGTCCATTTCACGCACTGCACGCGCGTGTATTATCGTGCGCACACGGCGGCGGCGTACCTGCCGGTCGTGTAGATATTTCACGCGTCGGGCAAACGCACGGACCGAGCGCGACGGTCAAACCGACGTGTTTCGAGGTTTCGACCCGGCCGCGGATAAATAAGGAGCGGTTTGAACACTTCCGCCCAAATTTACGCGTTTCTCGGGAGCGGCGAATGTAGTCAACGCGTGTGGGAACGCGCGAGCGTTCGAGACGAGAAATAAGAGAGACGGGTCAAAGTGTCTTTTGATAAAAAAAACAAACGTTCTTATTTATTGGTGGTGGCTTTGCGAAACGTTACGGCGCGTACGGTTATAGACTTTGTATAAAAAGAGAACGAAAACTACCGCGAATGTTAATCGAAAGCGATTGTGAATAATAATCGTCGTGTCATAAACAGTTGATATTATAGTTTAACCGTGAACATAACACCTGACATGTTATCGATTATTAATATTAGGACGAAATCGATCCAGTTATTCGAATAATACAATTTGTCAGGCTAAACTTGACAAGTTCATGTCCGGGGAAAGAAACTACATAGGCAACGCCGCGCCGCTACATTTTCAAGGACAGTAGAACAGTTTTTTATAGTATAAAACAAAAAGGTTTTTTTGTTTTATTAATATAATTGTTTTAAACGTTTCAATACCGCGCCGTCGCATACGATTGTGTGTTTTCTTAATAAATGTTAAAAAATAAATAAATTTATGCATAATATACTATTATTATTTCCAACGGTAACGGTGCTGAATTACAGGGCCGTCGAAAGGAAGGGACAGGAGTGCCAGTTGCCGCCCGTAGACTTGAAAATTTGAGTCTTCCCTCTAATTAAATAAAAACTATATTTTGTAAATGTTTGTAAACATGCGTTTGTAATAATCCTATATTATAATTTATTTCGAGTTATAAACTTCAAATCTATGGTGGTTGGCTATTATTATTTTGCAAGTATTACAACATAAAACAGTTTCCGATTTCGTATAGGTTTATGCTTAATAAATTGCGGGTAAAATAAAGAAATAAACTAATAAAACTGTTTTGTTAGGGATTTCGCGAAAAAGTCTGCCTTGGGCTTCGTAATACCATCCTCCGTCGCCGTTAAACTATTATTACCGTTGTATAGTCACGAGGTTTATATAATATGTTCGTGTGACTGTGTGACGGTTTTTCGTGTAATATTTTTTTTCAGTTTAACTTTGGTCTGTAAACAAGTTTACGAAAAATACATATACGCCATAGGTATAAAAAAAGAATTTGGCATAAAAAAATAAATAATCTAATGTTCCGGCGTGCGTTTATAATGTTTATATACTCGCATGTTTCCGGTTTACGCGTGTCTACAACATTTTTTTCATTTTTTTTTTTTTTTTAAGCGCGGTTACGATACGAGTTATTATGAGTATTTATGAGAACAACAAAAACAAATACATCGTACGCGTATTATATGATATTATAGAATAACTGATTTGCATTCATATTCGGAAATCAATTTCAATTTTTTTTTTCGAATTCCCATTGCCGCGTTTATTTTTGTTTTAAAAATTATTCCGATGAACTTTATCAAATTATTTATGAAAACCGTATTAATATCAGCTCGACTCGACAATGTTTTTTTTTTTTATGAAATCCCAACGAACATAATAATTGCGATTATAGAACGTGATTGGTAGTGAGTGTTTCGGGATAGAATTATATACAGCTAAACGCGAGAGAGACCAACAATAGTGCGATAAAAAAATAAAAATATATTAAAGGTTATAATAGGTACCGATTTTAGTCAAACACAGGAATTCCAAAACTAAACGTTCCATAAAAACTAATATCGTCGGAATAGAACGGACACGAGTATGATGGCAAACGATCGCAACGAGACGTGAACGTCAAATATCTCGAAGGATTTATTGAAATAATAATATCGTAACGTCTTAGCTCTGCGCGTCTAATACGGCTCATTTGCACAATCGTACGGGCGAGTTTCGACCCGGCGAGAAACGATACGATTCGGTGACGCAGTCGGGTTTTAGTAACAGAACGTTATCGGTTAATATGACGTACCTGTTATTAGCGGTCGTTACGCGGCCAGGGCACAGGGGTACACTGGTAGTTGTGAAGTTATGACATCATATTATGTCGTACATCAAAGCCGTTATTGTGCCGGCTACGAAATTGGCGCGTCGTACGTCGAGGATTTGGTCGCGGTCGTCGTTTATAACAACGTTATCGTGTTAATTATTATATCCCAGGGCTGAGTGGGAAGTGCCTTCGGGCCCATCGAAACCCCGTCCGCCGGCCACCGCTCGGCGGCGGGCAATAAAAGCGTCCCGCGTCCTCGTTTAAACTCCAATTCGACTTTTATATACGCGTAGAATTTTTTAGGCTATTTAAAAAAATAAAATGGGTTTCGACGCGAGGAGTAGTTTGTTTTTATTTTTATCGTCGCTCGCCGTAGTAGTATCGTTCGGAGTAGGCGAACAACGATCGTCGATTTAAACGCTCGTCTCGCATTGTTGTTCGCCGTGAATTAAATATATTTTCTACGCGCCAACTGTTCGGCGTCCGGATGCAGCCGTTACGAGCGATTTTTATGGAGACTACGCGCGCACATCTTCTCCCTTTTCCTTCAGGCACGCCAAAGGCCCTCTCGAGCGGGCGCGACAACGCGGCAGTTTTTCTTCGCCGTCCGTCGGCATTTCTTCCGCGTTTTCCACTCCGACCGCCAGGTCCGTCGTTGTCTGGATCGCCTCCGGGTCGCATTGAACACGGCACCTAGCTCGTCATTTCGATACAGCTAAACTATGCATTTTAATATCGAAAGGAGCCGACTATCGCCGAACGTGTACATTTGTGTAAAAATCCATATCTCGACAGCTATGGTTTAGGCGGCTCGTCCGGACGTATTTCGTTTTCCAAAACCGCTATTGCCTACGTACGTCAACAATAAAATGTATTCCGCGCGAGCGATGATATCGTACGATATCGCCGCGTGTTATTATTGCGTACCTCCTGTTCGTATATTTTATTGATTTCCGACGGGCGATGAAACGCGCCGTACGGATTCGGTCTTCGGCGCGTATAAAAAGTCGTAACGTAAACCGTAATAATATTATTTTTTTCGAAAATATTGCTTTTCCCAGTCGTATCGTATAATATAAATAACAACAACGCGGCATTGATGTCAGAACGTCAGATCAAAAAGTCATCGTCTCTGCTACCTCGTGTACTAAAAACGACGGTAAAATATACTGCTCTCCGTAGTTGGTACGTGGGCGTAACTCGAACGATTTTTTTTTTGTTTTTTTCGGTGGAAAACTTTGTTTCATTATTATTATAATAAAGGTACCTAATATATATATATCCCATAAACTTAAAACAATATAATTAGTGACGTGTTTAATGGATGTGGCGAGAGAGCCGGCGGCCCCTTTTGAATTTCTAGAGAAAATGATACGCTCAATAATAATAACATTCTTGGCTCGTCAAGAATTTCGAATGATCGTTAACCTGTTCGTAATTTATTTATTTACTCTAAACCCGCTATTAAGTGTATCACTGAATGAAACGATGTGAAATTTCGGAAATAATAATAATAGCGAAAACTCTTGTTTGTCGTCCGCGATGACGAAACGGGCGCAGTTTATGTTCAAAGTCCAAAAGTCTAAATAATCAAACAAAAAGAATCCGGTTGTTGTTATTACGCCATCCATTGCTTGGCGAGACAATGGTAGTTGCGTAAGCGCAAAATCGATTACGTTCTGCTCGTGATCTAGTGAATTCTCGTTTCCGTTTCAGTCTTGTTCGAAACGTCGTTGGAGACGGTCGTCCGAAATTTCTTGTTAATTTGTCGTTGCACGAGTGCGCCAATTTAATTTGTTTTTAGAACATTAATGTTTTCAACTCATTTTTTTTATACATTAAATTCCACGCTCTAGTTTTAACGTTATATTTGTTGAAAATAAAATTTAACTACTCTTATAAACTACAAATATTTGCCATTTTTTGATTGTATTAATTTATTTCTGAATTTACAAAAAATAAAATCAAAAGACCGTTTGAATATTCATAGGGCGCAGTCTCTTGCCTCCCCCCCCCGTTTACGCTTATATTATAATATACTTAAAACAGTCCAAGAGGTCGACGAAAGTTGACGCGTGAATCGGCGTTCGATTTCAGATCGACTCGAAACAACGACAGACGGGTGGAATTTATTTCCAAAAACTAACGTTTAATTCGTTTGGTCATCGAAAACTTCTCGTTTGCAAATTTACGAAGAACTCTCATCAGTTCAACAGTACCGCAGACTCTACACTGAAAGCGACTGTCACTATTTACACCGTTAACGCGCTAAATCAAAATTTTGCGCATACGTATAATGTACGAATAATCGTATTACAGGCATTTATTGACGGCGGGAGGGGGACTTTTGTGGAACTGTCCGAACAACCGACCATGAATCATCCGTTCGGTATTGATTTCGGCTTTTTTTTTTTTTTTTTTTTAGTTTACGTAGATATGCGAGAACCCGATCGTTGTTAGTCATTCGTAGTTTTATTTTTTATTTTTTTTTGAGTCATACCCAGTGAAAAACTAACGTTGAATTAATTTAATTTTTTTTTTTGTTTTGAAAACAGGTCCGTAAAGTATGCGAGTGTGGTTTCCCGGATGCCGTACAATGAGGTATGTACACCAGTTAATATTATTGTATCGTTAAGTACCAGTTAAGTACCTATTTTATTAGATCGTTATCGTGGTATTTATGATATACTATTGCGATCATCTGTTTTCAAAAAATTTATAGGCGACTTAAATTACGAAAAATCGCGATAATGTCGATTTTCGAATGTATTCACGTATTACAAAAAAAAATAATTAATTATTATTAGGACGCCCTAAAAACACCCCACGTAAACGCCCGAAAAATTGCATTTACGATCTATAAAGTGCAAAAAATGTCGTAAAATCTGAGAAATTAAAAATAAAAACCAACCGACGACCACGATTTTAAGCGCTTTATATAAAAATATGACATTCAATATCGAGAAATGAGATACATCATCATCGTTAGATAATTACATTGCGTTATATATTTATATGTTTTGTAGAGTCCCTCTCATTTTCGTTCTCGTCGCGATTGTTGTTGTTGTTTTGATTTTTTTTTTTTTTTTTGAGTTTTCGAGAGGTTTCATTTTCGACGGTTTCTTTTCATCTCCTCTAATGTATATTAGATGTGCAGTCGAATACACCGACTACGTGAAAATGGGTAACTCGAAATACTCGAGTACCGGACTCGGAAGTTTTTTCAATAATTCCCCTTGAAATTGCCACGATATTCGTTTGATTCAAAGCCGAGTAATGCCGGAGGGGGAAATTCAACAAAAAGTCGTGTCGAGTGTCCTTTCTTAACGTATTTATTTCATATATTTCATATTCATACATTAAAATGTCGATGTTTTCAACGTACGTGGAGAATGGCGGCGATATTGAATATCACGACGAGTTCTCTCTTAATTTTTGTGGAATATTCTATTTACCGTGATAAAGACGGTTTTTTGAACGGCGTTCAATTTTCGCTCGGAGTTCGCGTTAATTGAAAATATTATCTTGTCCATCAGATCGTCTATATTTAATTAGGAATAAATAAATAATAAAAAAAAAAAAAAATCGCCTTCTACGTACACTATAAACGGGAGGAATGATTTTATTTTTAATACTCTGGGAATAAAAATCGGACACATAAAAACGACTGCTCATTAAAAGTTTTCATTCATAAAAACCAATACAACACCGAGACAGTAGTTAACATTTTTCTTTTGTGACATGCAATAAACAATGTATTATAATGAGTTACGAGACATCGTGATAATAAAAACGGTATTGTTCCAAGTTTTTTTTAATTTGTATTATACGGGACGAGAAAAACTTAAAATTAATTTAATTTGATCGGTCCGACACAAAAAAAAAAAAAAAATTACGAGTTTCACTCGCGCCCCCCCCACACTCCGCGTTCCAGACAAACGAGACAAACGTACACCGGGTGCCGCGTCGAACGCGTTCTTTCCAAACGCTGCGGGTATTATAGTTGTCTTATCGTCGCGCGTGTTTACGCCAAGACCGCGCGTGTATTCGATATCGTCGTTACACTTTGTTCTCCGAGGTAATTCATACGCCCGCGTGTTTAATCGCTCGACATTACGAATACCATTGCCGTGTCGTATAAAGGTCCGCGCCACGAGTGTTGTTGCCGGAATCCGTTTAATTACAAACGCGTTCGAGAGACCGGATGTATCAAGGACTGTTTTTAGACGTTTGATGACGCGCCTCTGTGAATTAGTCACTCGCCGCCGGTATACTTTTAGCGCGCGTTTCGTTCCGTCTTTAATGGCTAAAGTCCGCGAAACGACGAAACCCCCTTTACGACGCCGGGCTCTAAAATAAATATCACCTTAACGATATTTATAGGAGTGTTTTGGATACAAAGTTAATTAAACTACAGTCGTTTGCTCTTTAGTACGTCATGTCTTTCGGCAATAACGCGTAATTAAAAATCTGTAGAAGCGCGCGCATACCGGACTAAAATGGAAATTACCCTTTTCACCGTTTCGAATTTGAATTTTTGACGTTCCGATGCAATTATTGTTTTAACGAGTTTTTTTTTTACGTCGGAGAAAACCGACGTTTACCTCGACGATAATAGCGAACGACACAAAGTCGAACACGCACAACACTCTACGGCCGGGTTTAAAATATGGGATCGATGTTTTTCTTCTTTCGAAACGCACGTATTGTCGTCGATATCCAACATAAATCACCGTTCGGGTATTATCATCGGATGATATTCGACGGTTTTTAACGAATCGTTCTGTATAATATTTAACGACAATGCTTTCTTAGTGTCTGTATTGTTCCAACGCAGTGTAAATATTGACTTTTTAGGCTTAATATTATATCATCGTTACGTTTATTATCTTAATTGTATTACATTATCATATTGTTGTACGCGATCGCGCGGGTCCCACAGATATCATCGTCGGTAATTTATGCGCAATTATACGGCGAAGCCACGCGGTTCCGGGCGCAGTAATTCACAGATTTCGTTGTGCGGTTTCCGGGAGCTCGTCGTTTTAAACACAATACGTGTGTACCTGTATAATATAATTTCGTCGTAGGCGCCGGGCGGTGTACTCTGTAAAGTCAAACCGTTCGCTGGAAAACGTTTACGAGACTTTATGCGTTATCGTCGCCGCGGCCTTTCGAATCTATCCGGAGACTAATTCGCGTTTTACGCGAACGCGATATCCAGGCGCCTCCTCCTCGTATCGTACGAACGATCGGTTTTCGCGAGCACGTTCTGTCGATCGTGCGCGACGCGCTGGGCTACAGCGTAAAAAAAAAAAGAAAAAAATGTAATATTTCATTTATACGCGTTTGACGAGGACGAGAACGAAAATCACGTCCAAAACGAACGGATCGGACATTAATTTCATTTTATCACACGGTCGATTAAAACGTTGTAAATCGTATGTTAACATATTTTGACTAATAGAAAAAAAAAAAAAAACGATCTTTCGAACGACGATGTCTATAAGTGTATTAAAGCCGCCTATATCACGATTTGGCGCGAACAATTACTTTACACCTGACCGAGTGAGATTTTTCCGCGCACCCCCTCGATGGAAATCCTAGCGCAGCGCTCGTTCGCGTCACACGAAGCGTCACGGTCGTCTCGCGTTCGGACGATATTTTTCCTTAACCGGACGCGACCGACAGTCCGATGCCGTCCCGTTTTCGAGGCGGTCGCCGAGTCCCGCGGGGTCGTCCGCGGCGCATATAAAGCCGCCGTTTATTAGGGTTCCCCGTAATGAAGTATCAAAGTGTGCCTGTATATATTTCGTCACATACACCTCTCTGCTGCCCGCGTTATAATTTATACAGCCATATAATTTTATGACAATTCATGATCGTACGAAAAAAAAAAAAAAAAAAAAAAACAACCGGCGATGTCACGAAAATAAGTTCGTATAAACGACGGGTATATATTATATACTTACCTGTGTAATTTTATGACTGGTCGTAATAATTATTACATTAAAGTTAAAACTCGTATTTATTAGTGACTTGATTATGTTGTATTACACACACTTTTTTTTTTTTTTTTTCTACGTCCCGCCAGCACCGTCCACGAATAACTATTGTATCGTATTTTCACCCGTACGGATCGCGAAAAAATCCGTTTGAATCGCAGTTATTCGCGAAGGCTTTAATTTTGATAACGACATTATGAAAACACACGGTAATTAGGTATTATCGCGATGAACATTCGTTTATCTTATTAGTGTAATAATAATTGTCGCGCGCGTGTTCGTAAACGTTTAACGCTCGTATATACGTATTTACATTACGTTTAACACGAATAATAAACTCTTAATTTCTTTCTCAAGGCGATGTATTCATTGTATACCACTTAGGAGTTTTCCGCGTAACTCCGGTAGAGAACAGACGGCGTATCGTAATATTATTTACTACGGAATACTTTGTACGTTGTGTTCGGATAAAAGTCATTAAATCATTTAGCAAATTATCGCGAGTATTTCAGATAAACCACTGGTAAAATAACGTTGTATTCTCATAGCGTTCCTAAATTTTCTATTATTTTATAATATTAAACCGATAGATTTGGCAATAGTTCTAAATTCACGGGTCCCCGTTACATTGTTTTAAAATTTTTAAAATACAATTTTAATGAGATTAAACAAAAAAAAAAAATGAAATTTATATCGGGCAGGAAACTGGTGAAATGTCTGAACCTCCGGCCAGGCAGACGGTTTCTTTTCGGAACAATTTTTAACACAATTTTTAAGATTATTAAATCTATTAAATATATATCTATAGAATATAGTAATATAATAGAAATATTGTGTGCTATAGAATTAACATAATTCCGAAAAAAAAGTCCGTATTTAGTACAAAATGTATTTTCATATTTTTTTCGTGACCGAGTGTTGAATTTAAATCGATAATTACGTTTTTTCACCATTTTTTTTTTTTTTTTTGATTTTGTAAAAACTTTCGTGAGATCCGTTACTATGTGTTTAACTACAAAACGCTACCGCGAGAGAAAGTTTTCGAGCTGTCACAGAAAGTGGTTATTGAAAAAACGTGTAAAAAATGACATAATAATAAACTTCAAGCAATGCATATCTTAATCGATTAAGATTCTGATTTACATGAATCAATGTTGACAGGTTTTCAAACTGGTACTTGTCAAATAAGTATGAAAAGTGATTTTTTCAAATAATTTAACAGTAGATAGGTGTCTAAAAAAAAAAAAAAACACTGATCACGATATCAATCATTAGTTTTTATACAATTATATCATGAAATCAATCCGTAAGCATTTTTCTTTCTTTCTCGATTTAAACCAATGGTTAATTAAAATTGGAATTTTTTGTTTCATTCGATAAATTTAAAGTTCTATTGAAACGAAAGAAAAAAATAAAATACAATTCATGTACAAAAATGAACCGATAGTAATTTATTTTGATATTCCGAAAAAGTATGAAAATCGTTATTGCATTTTTTGAATTACAGTAAAACGACCGGAGCATTGTGTTTGGTTTGAAATATTTCGTTGGGTTTATTGGAAATATCGCGGAATTTTTCAAAAACATTATAATACTGTTATTGTCATTTTTCTAAAACGGTGGGAAATTTTCAAACTCGACTTCCCTAAAAACCGTGTATTTACATATTATTATTATTTCCAATCGACAAAGGCGTTGAATAAAACATTTCGACCGAGTCCTAAAAAAAAAATAAATAAATAAATAATAATACTGGTCCGTCGTCGGTAAAAAATGAAAATCGCATCGGTTGAAAGTCAATAGCGCCTACTTCATCACACGGCCATCTTTCAATAGCTAATGTATTTTAAACGAACGCTGAAAAAATATTCTTTTCATATAGTATTGCTGCAAGAACTCGAGATTAATACGTGAATATTGCATTTAAACACTTCTACTCTAAGATATTATTATCCTTAGAACTCTTCACGATATTTCCATAAAGGTAAAACGCGTTTTTTTTTCTTTCTAATATAAAACATTATATACAAAAATAGAAATCTTCGACTCATCGTTACGGGTAACTAATAACACGTTATTATACCATGTCCCTGTATGTTTTTGATTTTAATATTTAACCGCGATCTTAATAATTAAAACCGAAGGGTGGGTCTTCGTTGAATTTTCGGAGACCTTTTTATATAACACGTATACTTTTTGGACACGGGCAAATTAAAAAATAGCGTGTAAAAATTTACGAGTTCTTATCGGTTCGTATAATTCGCAAGACGAATATAATATCACTCGTGTAAAACAACGTTAATTCGTCCTTCGTTCGTACACGATATTATTATAATAATACACGTATTCAATTTAAATTTTTTCGTTTCCGAACGACGACGAGAGTTCTGAATTTAATAAATAAAAGAAATGAAAAACAAAACCAACGTTTAAATCGTGTAATAAGACGTATATATTAATATTTGGAAGACAATAGGCGTACGCTTTTTTTACACCACGGATATTATTACGTACAAAACGGGATTTTCAATTTTATAATATCCAATACTGTCCACGAATGAGAATCACTCGCGATTAGATTCTATGCTTTTTAATAATATTTCGACATCTATATATAGAACAAGTTTATATCCTTTTAGTATGAACGATTTTTTTTTCATCAAAAAAATAAAAATAAAATACTTTTCAAGTATGACCCAATGTATGTGTTATCGATCGAAAACAATCGGTTGATTAAATCGACGAGTGGAAATGCGAAGCGACGAGATTTTTCGTATTTTTTTCTCCTAATAGTCGTGTCGTAAATCGAAATCGCACCGTTGTTCTTCTATCGATTGTGGACCGGACTCAGGTGGACAACTATCTATGAAAATAACGGCACGCTGTTTATGTAGAAAACGGTTTTTCGGAAAATAAATAACGGACGTCAAAGTAATTTTGTATTCATTAAAATATATCCGTTATTAATTAACTGCCATGTAGCCCCGTCGATGCGTGTGTACCATCGGGACATTCGTTTAATTATTTTCCGTTCGAAAAATAAATTAAATATTTGAGCGGAAAAAAATATTTTACTCGATGATATTATATATTTTTATTAAAATAATTAAAATAAAACGTTTTTCAATAGCTATTTTATATCTATCGGCGTTTAATCATGGCACGAGAAAATTAATATGTGTATTTCATTAAAATTTTATCTGGGGAATAGAGGCAATATAGCGATTTCCAGTTTAATCGTGTAATTATAATACGGGATGGCGAAACGTTTATTTTTATTTACGTGCTATTAATTTTGCGACCGAAAATCAATAATAAACATTGTTTCGCGATTAATAGATGTACGATATGTTTGTAAAAAAAAAAAAGTACCTCTACATACACATTATAAAAGTACAACCCACGTCGTGTGTAATTTATTTTTTTTTAACTAAAGATTGAAAACATTTTTTTTTTTTTTTTATACTAATTATTTTAGAAACATAATATTATTTTTCAAATACAAACGATAGTAGTTATTATGTTAACATAATAAATTATTATTATTATTATTATTTAATAATCCGAGCTTTATTTTCGTTAGTCGGTGGTTTTTTTTTTATTTATGATAAAATATAATAATCGTTAAAAAAAAACAACGTCGTCGTTCGGTAAAATGTATATTGTTTTATCATAATTAGGTATTTGTACGCGCACTGCTAATTAATTATTCATTATTATATTTACACGTACGCTATGATGACCTACAAACTCGTTAGCGACCAATGGTCGGACCCTTATAAAAAAAAAAAATAAATACCAATTAATTCGTCATAGCGATCCACGCACAACTAACGGAGTGTTGTAAATAAGTATTTTATTAACTTAATTGTAGCGCGCATAGTTGCGAGAGAATTATTTCCCTAAAAGTTATTTGAAAAACCGACGACGGAACGTTATAAATTGACCAGCACGAAAAAATCAACACGTCTATGTGACGGAGAACGATTAAAAGAATCGCGAGCAAAGCGTTTTGAATGACCGTTGGTCCAGAGGATTCGCATTATGTTTCTCGAGTTTTCCGTCGAGTGTCTGCGTTCGTCTTTGAGAGCGGTCGTTGTTCAGCGGCGTGATCGAAATTCGGCGGCGGGCGCGAGCCCGAGTTTCGGGGGGGGCGAACAACGCTCGAAATGTGTTCTTCTCGCTGATCACCGGCAGACCACCGAATCGTCGAGTATTTCGATAAGAGAAAAGAGAAAAAAAAAACATTCGGACGCTCGTAAACGTCTTACTCGGCTCGTCGTTTTAGAAACGCAACCGCACAACGCAGGAATCCCGCCGTAAAAATATCGTTTCGAAAACAACCCCGTTTCTGCGTTCGTTTCGTCTTCGAATTCCGCCGTTTCCGTGGATTGGTTGGTACGCCGCGCCGGAGCCCGGGCGATTTCTCGACCAAGCACGTGGCTCGCGGTACGTACACAAAATGTATTATATTATATTATCTGTCTATTTATTTATTATTTTCCCGTAAGTCTACCGAAAAATTCCGAACACGTGCCCCCCGTATACGTTACGTTTTCAATCAATCGATTGAAGGGTCCGCGTAATATAAAAGGTTCGGGGCGCGCCGTTTCCACACGAAAACAAATATGTTCGACCGTACGAGGCGTACGAGAAAATATACACACTTTAGACTGAAAAAAAAAAAACCCCAATAGGTAAATATACCTATTTATCGTTGTCGCTACATTACATACTGTTACCGCGTACGCCGAAATATTGAAATACGTCGTTTTTTCGTTATGTTTTTCCGCGCAGTCGTACCGAATATTTTGTGAGCGATTCGATTTATACAATTTACAACTCGACCCCCTTTAAAACATTTAACAATTTTTATTTCATCGCCGGACTTTTACCGTCGCGCGTCGTCGGACCGATCGGAATTCATCGGCATCCCGACGACGGCCGCGTATTGTTTCTTCTTCCGCTCGGTCGCGATTAGTCATCGTGCGGAAACGTTGGCGAAGACGTCGTCCCCGTATCTATCGTTTCGCAGAAGCACGGTTATCATTATTGCAGATTACGCTTTCCGATCACCGGCATTCGTTATTCGCATGGAGTGGTGGTAGTGACTACAATTTGTTGTGCGCGAACGTTGCGATGAAAATATAACAGTGTAAAAAACGACGATGGAAAAATAAATATAATACACACGGAATATAATCTATAATATTCTAAATAAATAAGAAGAGGATTATCGAAGTTCACGTATTATTTATTTAACGTTGTCGAAATAATGTTATTCAAACTGAACTCGATTTAAAGTGAATTTGAAATTGCAAAAGATATTTTTTATCCTGTTTATTTTGTATATCGAAAGTAAACAATTTATAGGTTATTCGTTATTGCGTTTATTAACTAGAAGAGTTAAATTATTTGTTACGAATAAATCGGTATTGGTTTTTTTTTTCAAACTCTAGACTTGTGGCAAAAAAAAAAAAAAAAAAATTAACTGAATAATTATCGATATTCGATTTTTTTTCTTTACTCTTGTTGTCTTAAATTTTTTTCTTTTCCAAAAGATTTATTGAAAAAATCAACCCGATCGTTAAAAACATATTAAAATATATATACTGTGTATATGACGAAAATGTTTAAAAATAATATACTGCTATTATATTTAATCGCTTTCAAATTTATAAAACTATCAGTCTATAATAGAATATTTATATCGGAAAAATACGAGTACTCCTTTTATAATCGTTGTAACACTTTGGGGATTTCACTTGTATAATTTAAAGACGAGGGGGGGGGGGACGAATTTAAGTAAATATTTACGTTTTATCAATAATCCCTAGAGACTCAGACACCAATACGTAAAAACACCGAGCGATTGTAATCGGGAATTTCGTTTTGTTTTGAAACGTATATGCGTACTGCGGCCATTTACAAAGACATTCGGTGGCGGAAAAACTGAACAAATAAAAACGGGAAACCGCTTCGGTAGGTTTTACGTCGGGGTGCGTAAATACGTATATGAACAGCCTAGTTTTTTTCGAAGAGACTTTTCAGATTGATTTAAATACGTCGGAGTTTTTATTTTTGTAATTTTTTCCCCCCCTTTTATTACGCGCCGAGGAGACCGCCGCCGGTTTCAATTATTCTCCATTCGGATATTCGGTTTTTTTTTTTTTTAATCAAAGAATAAAGATAAACATTTTACAGCGCGCGTTTTTTTCCCCCGTTCAAATCGACTTGGAAGTTTTTTTTTCATAATTTATTGATTTTTCCGCACACCAAAGACTCGGGAATTTTTTTTACGTACGTCCAAAGGCTTTACATTACTTATTGTATTACGTACATGAAAATTATACAGTAATCTAGACGGATAAGGGTATATCTAGATAGACTTTTTGCTTTTAGATTTTTATCCTTTTTTTCATTTTTTTATCTTTTAACCCGCCGACGGGAATTATAAATAATTTTAAAACTTTTTTGCTTTCCTATAGATTCGATTAAATTCCAAAGCGATGTTTTAATTGCGCGTTAAAAAAAAATAAAAATAATACACAGAGAATTTTTTAAAATACGTTGGCACTTTATTTAATAATCAAAAGTTACGAAATCATTTCGTCGAGTTTTAATTTTTTCAACAAAATATTTTTCAAACCTCATATTACATCACGTTTTGTTGTTTTTGGAAATGGAAAAAATTGTTTTTTTTTTTTTTTAAATATACTTTGTACTGCGGGTAGGCGAGAATTCAACGGACGGACATCGAAGAACCGCGCGTCCTGCTGGTGTTTTCTAGCGCTCGCGCTTTTTAATCATTAAACGACCGCGATAAATAAAAACGTCCTAATGCCATGTTATATATCATCACGTCGTCGTCGCGGGGAAAACAGATACTTATATTTCTATTGAAACCCAGAAAGGCTAACTCGACACTTTATCGAAATCTCCTTGTACTCGACTGCACGTCAAATAATAATAATATACTCGTTTTGATATATTTCGCTGTAACACAGGTCGAGTGTAGTCGAATAAGGTCGTTTAGCGCTCAAGTGGGTGTATTGGAATACCCTATAAATTTCGATCTGACGTCCACTTTTGAAAACAACCGTTTCTCACGGCCGTAGAGCGAATATACCTGATTGACAGAGTACGATACTCGCGCGAAAAAATACGATTTTCAACGACTCGAAATATTTTTCGGACATAATGCCACAACGAAACGTTTTACTTTGAACTCACGAATTCGATTTTGGACACAATATGTGTCCGTTCGCAAACCGCTGTGACACGAAACGTTAAAAAAAAATAACGAATCGTAAGTCAACACGTCATTTTTTGGCTCTTTACGTTTTATAACATAGAAAATAAATTATTTAATAACTTTGAAGACATTTCGATTCGTACTTTTCGGCCGAGTTAAATATTATCTATAAATATTAATCTATTTCGACTGGACGAAAACGCGCTTGTCTTTTTTATAATTTTATTTTATCATCTTTAAGCTCATTTCTAGCGAACTATTTTACAAGTCTCGAATTTTCAGTCCCTCTCTATTTATCTATCGTTTTATGACTCATATAAAACTTGTTAGCTGTACAATAATCCTTTTGGTCGAATGATTCACGGGCGGCAATATTTATTGTTTCGTCTTTTTGCATAATTTTGTAGTTTACAGACTTTGTATGGACATAGTCGAACATGGCTATAACGCGAATGTGTACACGTTATTTCCTGTTTGTTTGGTTTTTTTCCAACTTATAATTTTTTGATTAAATCAAAACAACTTAATTATTTTGACCTTAAAATGTAATTAATTTGTTAGTAGTTTAAATGTCAGGTATTATAATAAAAAAAAACTATAAAAATACGAATCAATGATCACTTGGTAAAAACGAATTTTTTCAATGTTAAAGTTAAATCGATCAAAAAAAAAAAAAAAAAAAGAAGATAAATAAAACATATTTTTCTTTCTCTAAACTCGTTAAAATTTCGAGGGGAGAGTGTAAATAACGCCCGAAATTCTTACCCCCGAGCACGCCACTGGGTCTAGTTTATTTCGCGGGTCCGACCTTTTATCCTATCGCACTAGGCTGTGACATTTAATTTGGCGAGTTTCAACGAGGTCTTATTTCCAACGCGATAAGTTCATGTTTTATTCACCGGCGCACTGGGTTTTGATTGTTGGAATTATGGGTCCGTAGAGTCAAACGTCTAATAGAATCGACTCGATCACAAGGTTTGTCAGCACAACGGATGTCTTGTGTGTAGAATCCGACCTGTCAATAGCATCAAAACTCTATTAAGCGAACTCGTGTACGTGTGTGTGTGTGTTACCGGCAAAGTGTTGAATATATAGGTATTCTATAAAATGTCTCTTCGCGCTGTATTGAGTTTATTGTAATATTTGGTAGTCTACTAAACTTGTATACTATTTTTAATAATAATGCCCAAGGTAATCTGAACAGTTGCTGGGATTTCTATAAAATGCCAAAACTATACCTAGAGAAAGTTTAAAAAGTTTATTATTTTAATAAAGTCGCGAGTTTGAAATGCGTTTGAAGACATGATAAATCAAAGTGCGTATATTGTTTTACGACGGATTACTTATTTAATTTTACATATTTTTGAAATATACAATATATACAAGGACGATTTGTATAAATTGTGTTTATAAACGTTGCAATAGAAAGCTTATTAGACTAAACGATATATCAAATAATATTAAAGGCGGGATTTTCATTTGCACTAGTCATTAATCGTCGTTCTAAATGCTCATTGGCCAGAGATAATTGGTGACGGTACGCGTAGTGTGCAGAAAAGAGCAGTCGTAGACCAAGCGAGAGGAACACCGGCGGTACCTCAAAACACATTAGAGAGACAAGAACCGGCTTTGTAATTTAGTAACCCAGCGAGGAGCCTAATACCCGCGATACATCTACGCTTGGTTAGGGAAGGCTAGCCAAGATAATTAGCGAATGTTGTATAATCACGAAACACTCGAGGAATTTGTAGTAGGAAGCTAGCAAATCGTAAGAACTTACGTTGAACACGCTCGAGCTGTCTTGAATCGTCGGCCGTATGTGGATTCCAGACGACGACGACGACGACGACGACTCCACATTCGAGAACAGGAAGCACAAGTGTACGGAATAATGCTCTGAGGGTTATCTCTAGCCAAAAGTCTCTGGCTAACTGCATGACGAAACCATTTACGTATATATATATATATATGCGCATGCATTGTGCAAATAAAATACAATACTAAAAACTAGAGTCGTGGCGGACATTTTATTTGTTTTTTTTCTCTACACATTTCGACTCGAAATATTTCGTTTTTATTTTAGACGCCCAGTCGTCATATTAAGTACAAATTCGGAACAAATTTTATTTGAGAAAACCAAATGTTTATGATAAATATTGTATTCGTCGTGCGTTTGAGCCGGGTGTAAATTAATAATTATCAATACTTTTCGAATTGGAAAATAATATTCAAAACGTGTTATAGAAATTCACAAATATCATTAAAATCTAAAACCGCTCCATTTCGAGCGTATAGAGACGATCAATGCGATTTAATGTAATTGATTTGTTAAAAAAAAAGATAAAAAGTAATTAAAAATTACCTTTATTTTAGTGCAATACCGGCGTAGAGCGTTCGGGCCGGTTTAAATGAAACAAAATAGCAACAATTTGCGCGCATACGGACGACGTAGGTTCTTTTCAACAATTGCAAACTTTAACGAGACGCGCTCTAACGTAACCCAAGAGTCTAGTTATGAATATTTTCGTGCGTTATAAACACGTATTTGAATAAATTTTTTCTTTTTCTTTCGAAAAATACTTAAAAACGAGAAATACACATTTCGCGTCGAAACAAACCATAATATCATGCATTATACATTATATTATAATAAACACTCTTTGGTTAGGTCTTTCGAAGACTTAATACGCAACACTTCGTGTAAAACGTTTTCTGGCCCCGTGAATAAATACCGTTACGACGACGACGCTCGTCATATAAATTTTAATATTTCACAATAATTAATCGTTAGCTACGTACGTCGTTATGACGTAAATATAAGTCATTGGAAAAACGGTAAAAATACAATTTCATTAAAGACGAATAATTTATAACATGAGAGTTGATAAAAAAAAAAAAAAAAAACGACCCGTATAATATAATTTTGTATTTTCGATTACGAATATCGAACAGAGTTTGATGATTGAAATATTTTGTAAAAAGTTATTCGAATATCGAACGCGTGACACAGTACGTCTTGTTTTTGCAACGGTTCTCGATCAATGGTGCGCGTAGAAAATGTTAGCGTTCAATATTATTATTGTTATTATAATTAGTTTATTTCTACGAAAAGATAACTCACTGAACACGTTCGCGAGATCACAAATTTACAATATCAAATCGAAAAAAAAAAAACATTAGCTTACGGTAAACATTATATTATATTTGATACTATTGATAATAAACAGCGTCAAAGTTAATAAAGTCAATTATTGATTTTCCTTCGAGTACGTTCAAATGTTCAAATCTCTTAGGTGAAAGAGACTAAAAAGTCGATAATTATCGCTACATCATTCACACACAATAGGTAGATAACACGGTGTTATAGGTCATATAGGCGATTTCGTTACTTCGAGAACGGTTTCGTCGTCAATAATAATAATCATATGCTCGGGCCACCGCATGTGTGTTATTATAATATTTTATTTTCGACGTGATGATAATAATTATTATTAGGGTATCAGCTGTGATATTTATCTTTCATTTATATGAAAATGACATCACGGTTTTCTCTAGAACTGACGAATCGAATAAGAGTAAACAAAACGAAAAACATTCGTATCATTTGCGGTTTGATAGTGTGACGGAAAATAATAATCTTTCGGCTTAGTTGGAAGAAAAAAAAAATATGGGAGATACGGTCTGTCGAAAACGAACGTAAACAATAATTTCCGAAAAATCGCCAGGAAATATCGTGCGAGGTGAGTTCGAGCTGAATAATAATTTCATATCCGACCGCAATGTATCCGATCGTTATTTGGTTCGCATAAAAAAAGTGGGGGGGTTTTTTCCCCGAGTCGATTTAGGCGTTTTTATTTTATCGCGAACCGCCCGGAATCATAATAATTGCAGCGGTCCGTCGATATCACGCGAGACCGCTTTTGGTCTGGAAACCGTGAAATAAGATTATATTATATTTTACGTTTACGAAATATACTCGCTTTTCGCACGTGAATTTTATTTTTTATCGAACGCGTCTCGCCCGGCAGAAAATCCGTATTCGTGATGATTAGTTTTACAACTGTGTAAGTAACTTTTTATTACTTCAGTACATATATACTTACGTCAAATTCGATCGGCCTCGATCGCAAACCTTCTTACGCGGGAGAAAATAAAAATCGAAATGTCGATCGTTTCTCAGTGATTTTACGTACTAACAAAAACCGGTGTAGAAAAAAAAAAAAACAAGAGGTCGAGTGCGCCGAGTGAGAAATATTAAAAATATTTCAAAATGTAAACCGTCTAAAATGATTGGCACGAGCGTACTCTATGCTTTTGACGACTTCGTTCGACCTGTCACGCGAAAGAGTGCGCAGATCAAAGACCTAGATTTCTCGTTTATAACCGTTGTTCGCCGGAAAAAAAAAAAAAAATCGTAAGTGGTTTTCATACGATATACACTTAAAATGTTTTAAGAACATCGTAATCGGCTCGTGACGTCGTCGGTCGTATTTAGAGCCTTTTCGATATAAATAACGTCCAAACGAATATTTTCACGGCGCACACGGTTTTTTTTATTTCACTCGATTCAATCGTCTCGTTTTAAGTTGTACGAAGTAGCCGATGATATTATTAAAACGACATGATTTGTTTGTTTCGCTCAAACACAATAAATCAATTACTCGACGTGGGATTGAATGATCATTATTATGTTCGGCATAATAAATAAGCTATGTGTTTGGATAAGTTTTTAATCAATGTATTAGCGTTTTTGATATACTTAGTAGAGATTTATTTCAATAAGAAATTTACCTCGTGTTAATTCAACGTCTTAATATTGTTTAAATATAATTATGTAAATGATGTATTTTAAATATCTAAATAATTTTAACTCTCGTGGCTTTCAATTCGAAAAGAAAATACTATATAAACATTTAACGAAAAGTGAACGAAATTTGGAAAATATATTCTGCGCGGCGCGGTGGGCAGAACACGCTGACAAAATAAATAAACCGTCTAAATATTGAAGTCTCTCGGTTATACCGTTTCCCAAAGTTAACACCGAACCGATGAAATTGATTAAAAACAGGTGTACCGTAAATTTAATTATCCTCGGGTAAATTTGTTTTGCATGATTATTTAAGGTTTCGAGAACATAATCGAACAGGTACGAATTTCTCCTACTGCGAATACTCGTCGCGTTTTCGATTTATAATCTACCGATGAGTCTGAGGTTTGCGTAGGGTTTTCGGCGATTTTCTAACACCCCACGAAAATCGATAAAAGATTGGCTCTGCGAACAGAACACGTTTCTTCGTCGTAACACCGGTATATAATACCACGTTTTGCGCGGAATTCAATATAAACCAAAGTGAGAGAAATCGTTAACGATTTTAGCGAATCAACGGAATTACGTCGAAAGTCGGAAATTGCGTTTCGTCCGCAGTTATATACCGTCTTTGATACATATATATATATATCTACAGCGACTGCAACTTTGCGCACTTCAATCTTGCTTTGCCGTTAGAACGCTAGAATTACCTGTTCCTTTCAGAAACATAATATTTTAAAGAGATTAACGGAGTCGACGAATTATATTTTACGCGCGTTCGTCAATAGAATTCAAATAACGCATTGTACGGGATTAGTACTCGACGGAGCTCTCGACGACGAGACAGGTGTCGTATACATGGCGACAAATTAAAATATTTTAACGTACTCGCGCGTACGTTTACGGACCCGTCGAAAGGCTTATTGTCGGCTAATCATTCATACGCCGCCGTAGTATCGGAATGGAATAATCGATATCTCAAAGAGTTTCGAATCCTTTGAGTTTTTCAATTGAATTTCGAATCCGTCCTGGAATCCTATGGAAACTAACAGCAAACCCGGGTGCTTCCGCTGAAATAAGCTATAAGCCGGGGGTACTCTTCCCGACTTATCGAATGCTCGCACGTGTTTTAGTTATAAAATTCAATTGTTTAACATAATTTTATTTTCTAAGAATAGCGCGACTCGCAGTCGACGGCGTGGCGTCAAGTAAAATAGCACTCCGGGCTTTAGTATTTTTTTTTTTCTGTCAGAACTTACAAAATACATTTTTAACTCAACGTTGTTTTTAAAAAAAAAACAAACAAAAAACGGATATTTTTCATTAATAAAGTTTATAGGCATCATTGTACCTCGTAAATAATATTCAAGTCGATCATAATTATTACAATTATCATTTCTATTCAATTTGTAGATTCCGCGAGATTTATCGGCCGAAAGAATCTGAAAGAAAAAAAAAACCAATGCTTTAATCCGCCGGCTCTCCGGCAATATTTATAACAATATCAAGATTTGCCCTCTTCAGTCGATCAATAATAGTTTTGAAAATATTTTTCCGTCGGCGCGCGGCGCGGCGTTGGAAAATTAAATTTCTACTAAAAACGGATATTTTGAAAAATATCGACCGAACTGTTTTGTTGACTCGCCGTCGTCGTCGTTCTCCTTTGCCGCAATCGGCAACAGTACATATTATAATGTAGGTTTCAAATTTAAAAGACCGAAAATCACCGATCACCCGTCAACGGCCGTCTCGTCCGAGCGTTTTGTTTTCAATTTGTTCCGGAGGGATAGAAAATATTTACATCCCTCGAGCACATGTGTGTCCGCGCGATACAAATATTAAACGAGGAGAAAAGAAAAAAAACGCGGTCGAGGCCGCTCTATATATATACGCCAATAGTCGACACTGCCCGATCGAGACGTTTCGCCGCCACGCTATCGAGCCCCCCCCCCTCATTCGCGGGGCGTCACATCAACTTAACATTTTTTCCATCCATCATATTTTTTTTTTCTTCTTTTATTTTTTTTTCTGCCCCACTACGCCGATTCAACGTCGTATTTATTTTTTTCCGCACACAACGCGACGTTGATAATAATAATAATAATAATAATGTATTCATATCGCCGCGAGTTCATTCGTCATCAATCATTATCGTTGTCGCGCGGCGGCGCTCAGGTAATATTATTTGCGTTTCTCGTCGTATCCACATTATTATTACTACTATCGTACGCATACGTCGTGATATTAACGTTATACAGGGTGCCTCGTAGCGTCTCTTCCGGCCCGTAACGTTTTATTTTTCGCGCTTTTCGAGCTTTTCTTCCCGGAGGCGCGTTGAGTAATTTTCAATTCATGGACGGGCGATTTTAATACCGATTCGTGGAGATTTCATTACTTACACGTATATGGTATTTATTTATTTCTTCAGATTTCAAAAATATTTCTAGAAAAAATAAACAGTTACAGGACAACACTATAATGTTCCAATAATATAATATCTTTGTGCTCGTGCGCCGTTTTCAGGCTCGAGAAATTTAATTTAAACGACGCGCCTCACGGACTCGTATTTCGGGCGTTATTTACGAATCCAAAATCAATCTCGTATAGTCGTCGTGCGCGACGATAAACATTTAAGTCGCTCAACATCTGTGGAATACCGTTATTGTTCCATTCGATATTGTTTTCGCTGCAGGTGGCGGGGAACGACACGCATGCCTCCCCCGTGAAAAACGATTATTGTTGTTTACCATTTTTCCTATCGCGCCGGTCTAATCCGAATCAATAAACGAGCAAACACAATGGCCAATTTGTCATTCGTACGAAACAAGGGTGCGCATACATCGAGGGGAGTTGTCTCCCCTCGCTTCGTCGGAAAAAAAAAACGTTATTTAATTCTCAAACGATTTTGCGTTTTCTTCGACATTAATTATTACTATTCTAACGTTTGATTTTGATTCTCCCGACATAAATAAAGTTGCCGCGTTCAATTAAACAAAAATGAAATAAATCCGAAAATTTTTTTTTTCCGTCGCACCCGGAAAGACGGCTGCGTGGACGAGGCGACGAAATCGAGTAGGATCTAGTTTTGTACATAATGAATTGTTATTTTTGTCCTTACCTGTATAAACTTCAATATACCCTATGGAGCGTATTTAAATGTAAATCGAATTTCTTTGTAGGACTTTTAAATCATTTTAATGCATTAGTGCTTGTTGCTTCTTGGTTATAACATAATATTTTTTTGAATAAAATGTAACTACTTCAACCAAGTACGAATAATTGATTTTCCGTCTTATCAATAATATTATTTTTCAAATAATCGTACGTCTCTGTAGTGTATTGAGAATTTTTATCCTTTTCGTTTTCAAAAAAAAAAAAACATCTCACCGTGTTCGCACAAAAGCCATTCAGCCATTCACATTGAGTGTATTCCACGTTTTTAGGTCGAACAATAATAATCGTCGGACGGAATACTCGACTTTGGGTTTAATTGTTCTTACCGCCTTTTCGGTACATTATTCTTTGCAAATACGTTTGGTCAGTCGCTGTTTAAAAACGGACCATAAGTATTCTTTACGTTTTAATTTATAAGTGTGCGCGTCCATTTTGGCTGTTGCGAGTATTATGAACAATTATTTATTACGAGTACGCAAAAAAGAACGTTTACATCTGTTTTACAAAACACTAATAAAACGTTAGGTTCATATTTAATACGCGAGTGGAATTTTCGAACGCGATAAATGTATGCGACTTCTGTTTTTTGCACGTCGCGTTTCGTCGATTAGTAGGTAAAAATTAAAAAAATTAAATAAAAGCCAAAATTAATATCTACGGCAGTATGTGTCCGGAATAAAATATTGAAAATTCGAACCTAATTCTTATCGGGTTATTTATTAAACAAATTGATAATAATTAAAGAAAAATACGAAAACTTAAGTATCGAAATTTGTGAACGCCAGGCAGAAAGATTGTTTCTCGCGTAATTTCTTTATCGTTTTCCCACAAGGGAAACGTCAATTATCCGTTTGTGTAGAAACGAGTCGTCGCGCGTCGTCGGCGTGTTCGTCTCTCGCGATTAAGTGTCGAGAACCATTCGAGTGGAGAAATCGCCGCGCCAAGACGAACGCGGCTAACCGACCGGCTTTTTCGGCCGTCCAAGCAGCACAGGGAAATCAAAAATGAAATCGAATACAAACACGGCGACGACCGCGATCGGGTAAAATGGAATAATTCATTACCGTCGTCGGCGACGACCAATGTGGTATTATTTACTCGTCGAGTCCTCGCCTCGTGCGCTAATTCACGGTTTACGGAGCGAGAAATGTTTGAGTTTTCGACGCGAAGAATATTTTGTACACGAGAACGGCCACCAAAGTCCGCGCGCACAGTTAAACTACTAAAATAAACATAATATCGTCGACGCGCTCGCCCAGCCATATAGGAGACGGGGGGGGGGAACGCCTAATCTTAAACGGACCCCTCTTCGGATCTCTCCCCGGGCAATTAGCACATTAGCGCGAGTACCCGCCGTGTTATCTCACTGACGCATGTGTTTTGGCTAGGATTATCATAATATAATATGCACCGTCTATTAGCCCCAACACACGTCTAGGCCCTGCGACGTATACATATTATACGTACGCGCGGTGCCGAACACACGCGTGTGTTGCGATGTAGATAATGCATTATAACACTAATACCGCGCGGTAATAATATAGACGCGTGTACATTAGATTTATACGCGCCGCAACGCTGTTTCGTCGCGAATAAATTCATATTTTTTTTTTTAACAATTTTAGAAACGATTACAGACCGGCTCGGTGGGCATTTGGTTTTTTCACCGTCTTAATGGAATTCCAGACGTTTGGCGAAATACGTTCTCCGTAATTATCTTTTACGACATCTCGTGTCATTTGAACGCCGCGCCGCCGCGATTAGATAGAGCGCACTCGCGTTACGTTATAATAATATTATTATGCTAATTAATTTTTTCGGTAAATAATACTCGGCGCGCTCGGTTTAATTAAAATCGTAATTAATCTCGATAATTTAAATTGAGAATTCCAGAAGAACGTTTGTTTGTTGTTTTTTCATTTTTTTCCCTCTGTAATTCGGTCGTGTTGCCCGAAAAGTTATTCGTGCACAATACATTTTTTTCGTTTTTTTTTTGACTCGCACGTACTTATATAATTTCGTCGGACGTGTATCTTTGTCGTTGCTCGTCTGTTTGGATCGTATCCAAAGTGTATGAAAAAATAATTATACCAAATGTTACTCGCGACAATTGTTGTTGAAAATATAAATTCCAGTTTCGTTTGTGGAGCAGTGAAATATTTAAGAAATCGACCGACGAGATTACCAACGGAGTTTTCTGTTTTATGGTTTTTAATTTCGTTTCGGTCACGGGGTAAGCTGCGAAGACGCCGCTTCACACGCGTGTCATTTGTGTTCTTTCAATTTAAACTCGTTCTAATTCAACCCGACGACGGTTTAATTAACGCCATCGAGACGACAAAACCGCATTACAATATGCTCCTTAAAAACATATTAAACGAAATAATTTTTTTCATTCTTCCCCGATAATTACTCGTTTTTTTTTCAATAAACGATAGTAGCGCCAAAGTAGTGCGAAATTCGTCGTTTGCGGTCGTCGCGGACCGTCCTGCTCGAAATAATACGTGTTCGAGTTCGACGCGGCAGGTAACTACGGCAAACTTTTGGGTAACGTCGTCGGTCGGACATCAGACACAACGTACGTCTGCGGCACTCTCTTATGCCCGAACCTGGAATTAACCGCCGGGAAATCGATGGCGAACGCGCAGCACACGTGCGAAGGGTAGCTAATGAGGGGTGGAATAATATTGTCCAGCGAGCGTGGGGTTAGGTTTCCGTTTAGCCCGTTTTTTCTTTCTCTCTTCCCCCACTAGGAAAAGTCGACGCCGCCGCCGGTCGCGCGCCGCGTGTGCCAACAGAAAGCCGAGACTTTTCCGATCGCGCGACGATAATTACGGACGGCGGCGCGCGAGCACCCTACCCGCGGAGACCTCGAATCAATACATCGATTCGGACACCGATCTGGTCCCGAATATTAAATATTTACAACCGAACACACGTTTATATATTATACGATATCGGTGCGCTCGAAAACCTTTTTGTTTTTCCATATTTTGTCTGTACGTTTATTTTTTTATTTTTTTTTATTATTACCGCGTGTTATAACTTTACACGGATATCCGTTGGTCGAACGGGTAGGTGGCGCTCGTCCGCAACACGATCGCTCGTAGCACATAAATACACATCGAACGCACGCCGTGTCGAAGCCGCGCTGGAGGGCGGCGGCGGCGGCGACGTTTGTTTGGACGACAATGACGTCGTCGGAGAATAAAAACGGCTAGCGGGTCGCCGGGGTACGAGGGACCGAGTAACGGAAAGAAAAGTACACCCGCGGCGGGGCAGAGCGGTGCGCTTTTGGCGCGCGTTGCGTGTGATCCGATGATAAACGACCGTGCCTCGTCGTTGCGGAGAGGGCCCAGGGCCGGATCGAGGCGGAATGGTCGTGCGCCGCCGCCGCGCGGGGAGTCGGATTTTCAGAAAAAAAAAATAGAAGCGCAATAACACACCGGTTATAAGAGAAAAGAAAACATTTTTCAGAAAAACACGATTCGAAAACATCCGAGCGCGCCTCAAGTATCTGTGAAACGTTTGTGTGATTAGTAATTCAGTATGCGTTTCGAGTCGCTACGATTAGTATTTATTGGAACGATCATGATCGTTTGATAATGGAAATTAGCTTTTATTTCGCCCGATTTCGCAAACGTTTGATTTTTGTTGTTCGAACGCTTGTAAATTTTTTTTTTTTTTACAATTTTTTTTTATCCTCTAGAGTGATTTCCGTAGAATCTCGAGTTGTATTTTCAAGCCTTCGAATTTTAATGCAAAAATATTAATCACGAAAAGTTCGTGCACATTTTCGTGGTTTTGTAGAGTTTTATCGAAATTAAAAATTCAAACGTATTTTAAAAATTAAATCATGATATACAATTTTGATTTTCTTCCCATACGAAAAAAAAAAAAATCTATGAAAAACTTTGAATTGAAATTTCGAACTTTTTGACCGAAAAAAAAAAACCCCTGACAGATCAAAAATGTCAATTATATACGAACATCTCAAAAACAGAAAAATCACTTGAAAATCATACCATTTTTACAGTGACGACACAAAAAAAATTATATTTGTTCAATAACTGGTGTGTCGTAAATTCTAGCATATTTTTGTTATTTTTTGTCATTTCTTTTTAATTATTTAGAAAATTATTTAGAAATTAAAAATGTCGTTATCAATGTTTGCTGCTGTAAATTATACTTGATGATTGAAATTCCAAGATTTAAGGATGCCTTTGGCAGGGTTTAAAGTGTCAAAAATTACAGAGCGGACTGTGAAATTAATATTATTTTGAATGTTCTATGAATCCATCAAATTACTTTAATATATGAGCAAATAAAATTTACAAACATCGTACAGAATATGTGTAGGTAGTAGGTACTCGTTGGTACAAAATATAATGTATTATAAATATTTAATATGGGTAACTGTTATATATGCAAAACTTTATGCTAAAACAATTTTTTTTTTTCGTCGTGTGTGAAAACGAAACAATTTACACTTCGACGGGTTGACGTGAAACGCGACGGCTCGTTTTTACAATATCGTTATCCATTTCGGTGGAAATTTATTATTATTAATATCCCGCGGGTTCAATAATTCGCAGTACAGACGTGGATTATTATTAGTCGTCGGCGCGCTTATCGAATAAACAAAAACGTGTTCCCGAGAAACGACGACGACGACAATGTCGCGAAAAAACAATCTCGATAAGACCCGAAATTTAAAATAATAATAATCATTATAATACACAACAGCGTGGGCGATTTATTATTTGGCCGCACTGCAGACTCGTTCCAGCGAGAGCCGGTCGGAGAAACGTTAAAGGGGGGACGCGTTTTAAGCGCCGTCGGAGGTCGGGGGGGATCGAGTGGCCCTCGCGTCCCCCCTGCTCTTTGGCAGCGCGTCGTCGTCGTCCGCGTTCGTCGCGCGAGTTTAGCGAAGCTCGCTCTGCAAGACACTGTCGGCGACGGCGGCGGCGGCGGCGGCGGGGACGCTGCGTGCACGCGTGCTCGGGTCGAGTGACGGGGGAATTGTGACGGGGAAGAGCAGAAACGCGCGGGGTGGACGAGTGGCGGGACCGCTGGAAGGGACCGGCGGCGCGCGGGTCGTACGTAAACCGCCGCCGTAGTATGGCCCGCCGCCGCCGTCGTAAGGGCCGCCCGCGCCGTCGCTCTAACAACGTGGTATATCATACGCACGCCGTTCCTCGCTCCCCTATCGCCCCTCTCGCCCCTCTCACCCTCCGCGCACCTCTCGCCCACCGCGCCACTACGTCGCGGGGCCGTTTTCACAGTGGAAAGTCCGCGCGTGTACGCCCCCTGCCCGCGCGCCGTTCGTTCGGGTTCGCGTCCC